>SKCR01025017.1:0-17734 GCA_019454045.1 Zanthoxylum bungeanum | reverse complement strand
CATCGTCATGAGGGAAACTTACCCCTCGGGTGTCTTCATCGGTAAACATTATCGTTACCGACCGGCTTCCCTTGAGCCTTGTGACCTGCTCTGTTTCTATGACGTCCGGTCCATGGGTCCTGCTGTAGTTTTTTCTTGACCGGTTAGAGTTTCCGGCCAGTGTTCTCCCTCATGCGATGATGTTGATTTGGCGGCCACGTGCTCTTTGTCTGGCCGTCATAACTTCGTGGTCAATGTATTTGTTCAGATATCTGTTTCGTGCTAGGTCTTCCATCTGTTCCCGCAGATCTTTACACCCGTCTGGAGTTGTAATGCATGCAATAAGCCTTTTGGTTCCTCTTGTCCGGGGGAAATCTTATTTGGTCGGATTCTACTAAGAGGTCTTTCCCCTGGATCTCTATGACAATTTGTCTCAGTGGTTTCTTTAGGGGAATGTATACATGTTCCCCGACCACATGGTTTACTTGGGTCGGCGCCCTTCTCTCTTGGTTGTCCCGGTGCAGTGGTTTGAACTCCTTGTGTTTCGGGGGGTGGTCTTCTGGATTCTCTTTCTACACGGCAGGGGGCGCCCTCCCTTGTGGTCCTTTCTCTGATGGTGTTCCCTCTTCGGGATATTTTCTCCGCGTTCTCTAACAGAACAAATTTTCGGGCCACCTCCAGGGCGGTTGCGTAGTCCGGGGTGTCTTGGATCCTTAGGTGGGTCCATAGCCTCCCGACTTTCAAGGCTCCCTTCAAGCTTTCCAGGGCCTCGGGGGATTCATACCCTCCGACTTCGAGTATCATATTATGGTATCTTTCAATAAATATCTTCAAAGGTTCATCGTCTCATTGTTTCATAAGTCTTAGTTCTCCAATTGTCTTTCTGGGGACGCAAGCCCCCTTGAAGTGCCGTATGAATGAATTTATGAGTTGTCCGAAGCTGCTGATGCTTCTTGGGACTAGGCTTCTATACCATAGGATGGCCGGTCCGGCTAGAGTTAAGGGGAACACTTTGCAAATGGCGTCTCATGTTACCCCTTGTACCTCCATTAGTAGGACGAAGCTTTCGATGTGGGTTTTGGGATCGGTATGGCCCTTGTATGGCGCCATGGTTGGCACACTGAATCTTTTTGGGAATTTTCCTGACCTTATTTCTTCTATGATAGGGGACTCATCTTTACCGTCCCGGGCATCTCCTATGTCTGTATTGGGGCATACTCCCCATTTGGCTAGCTCCTCTCGTAACCAAGATTTCATGCTGCTGTCTTTGGTTCCATGCCGCCTCCTGTGGTTTCCTCTCTTTCTGTTGTCTTGGGCGCGGTGCTTCTCGGGCCGGTATCTTCCCGCACTCTTTCTTCATATTCTTTTCCTTCTCTCTTGGTGTTGTGAGGGTTATCATAGGAGGAGTCTGGTGACGATTTGCCACCCTCTTCCTCCCACATGTCCTCAGTTTGGGAATCTTTCTGCACCACCACGGATCTTACCCCGTAGGGGCCCTTCCTCCGGGGTCTGTCGTCCTCACTTGTATCAATATTTCTTTTTCCTTCTGCTATTTCGTTCCTTCATCGGCTAGTCCCGGTCTCGAATTTCTCGTTGTGCGCTCCTTCTATCTTTTCCAACCAGTCTACTATGGTCTTTAGCAGGGTTTGATTTTCCTCCCTTTCTTTCCTTATGTTCTACTCGATCTTTTCTATCCAATCTGTAGCCGAGGTCCCTGATGATTAGTGGTTTCTGCCTTCCGCCATTGTCTTATTACGCGAGTTTGCTTTTTATTGAATCCCCACAAACGGCGCCAACTGTTGACGGTGGATTTTGGTCTCAGGGTAATATGGGAATATTACTCCCAAGATAATCCTCCCTCAATAGTGAATTTGTTTGGTTATGGGGGACCAAAAGCAAATTTAGCAAAAGACAGATAAATACACCAATCGACAAGGAAATTTAACGTAGTTCGGCGGATCTTTGTCCGACCTACGTCCACGGGCACGAATTGGACTATACTTTTATTACTGAAACTCGTGAATCTTGTGCTTTTCACAAGTTTTATTCTGATCCCTTCTACACATATTATGCCCTTCTATTTATAATAGTACAGAAATCAGATTCCTATTTGTATAAGAATCCTCAGTCGAATCAATCTTCTCCTCTTGCAAGGATTCCTAATTTAATATTGTCTCTACTTCTCTTATCCTATTTGGATACTGACTCATCTTCTTTCCCTATGAAAGTAGGATAATGTTTATCCCTTTCCCTATAGAAATAGGATGTTTCTCCTTCTGGAACGTCTTTCCTACGTGCTCGGTCTTCATTAGGTCGGTCATAATGGTCATTTGCACTGAGAATGCTTATGTCGTTCTGAAAAATGCCCGGTCATATGAGCCCAACTGCTCGGGAACCGATCATAACATGCTCGGTCCGAAACCAAAATGTGCTCGGTCTCTAAAAGTTGTGGTCGGTATGAAACCGCAAGGTGCTTGGTCTCTTATTATAAAGCGGTCGGGTCGGCTTTAACGATCTCTCCTAAGAAGGGAAATACCCTTGTATCCTTGTTGTGCTACTTTAAATATCATAGTGCCTGAAAACACCATCAACAAACATAGAATAAAAATTAATCAAAAAACATACTCAAAAGAATAAAAAGATATAAATTTTGGTTAAATAAATATGCTTGGGATCCATTACAACCTTAAATTAATGATTTAGCTACATATGGTCATCATTAAAAGCAAACTAATCATTAATACAAGACAAAAAATCATAAAGATAAAATTAGAAGTGAAAATGAATAAAGAACTCTAGTTGAAGTCTTCTACCTTAATATCTAGTTCTGATTGAGAATCTCGTTCTTGCCTTACTCTAGGTATTTTTCTCTGTTTTTTGGTCTCTAAAAATATGATATTTTAGGGTTTGGATGGACTCGTGCTTATATAGGAGTTGTTGGGAGCTTTCATTCTTAATAAATTCAGCAAAATAGGAATTTTGGGTCCATTGGTGCGCCAATGAGCTCCCATCGGCGTTACAATGGAAGGCAGAGAGCAACAAGCCAATTTCAGGTCCCATTGGCGCGCCGATAGGAGACAGATTACTCTTCATATTTTTAAGCTCATTTTTTACCATGATAGATTCTGATTACGTTTTCGACATAAACTACAAAGTTATAAATAATTGAGTTTTCTTTCTAATGCAACTTGAATCACCCCATTTGGACATCATATGAAAAAGTTATGGATAAAATACTAAAGACTGGGCGAGTGAGAATGTCAGTGGTGCAAAACATTTTGATCTGTCGACGTTTCAAATATTGTCTTTCCACATTTATCATATCCTACAAAGACACAATGAACACATCAAAACACTCGAGAGGCTCGAATTAACTTACAAAAATAAGATTTATGGGCGGTAAATATGATATATTGTCTGCTCATCAAT
The DNA here is from genome assembly GCA_019454045.1 of Zanthoxylum bungeanum. NCBI lineage: Eukaryota > Viridiplantae > Streptophyta > Magnoliopsida > Sapindales > Rutaceae > Zanthoxylum > Zanthoxylum bungeanum. Next base: position 14,326 of record SKCR01025017.1, on the reverse strand, counting down.
TGTTAAGGCAAAAAGATAAAGGCACAATATAAAACCTTAGTGTAAGCCTGTGGTAATAGGAAAATGCCTTTTATTACTTCCTCTTGAGTCCTAACACAAGTCATTATACCTTTATACATATCTCTAATTGCTTGAATATAAATATATGTATTCCCTTCTTTTCTAGTGCCCTCCAATGAATTTCTTTTGCTACTTTATCGTATGATTTTTCTAGATCTATAAATACCATATGAAATTCTTTCTCCCTATTATGATAATGTTCCATCAAGCCCTTTAATGAGTGTATTACTTCCATAATCGATCTTCCTAGTATGAACCCAAATTGGTTTACATATGCTTGTTTCTTGTCTTAACATGCGCATAATTATTCTTTCTCAGGATTATATTGTGTGACTCATTAGCTTCATGCCTCTGTAACTTGCATAATTTTTTATATCCATTTTATTCTTGTTACTAGGTAACAAAATTCTCTCCTTTATACCTCTGATATTTTCTTAGTTCTTAATATAACATTGAATAACTTAATTAGCAAAGTTATTCATTCTTCTTCTATACATCTTCTATATATTCCACACTTCTATTAGGATTACATCTGTCCCAACTACCGATGATAATCAACCTTTTGTTTATCAATTTTTATATAATTGACTTTTTGACATATAAACACAATTTCATTCATCAAAACATATAACAAGTACATTACAAACATTTAAATCAATATATAATCAATCTATTATATAATACAATTGGTCAAGCCATTCTAAACGTACTGATGATCGAGGAGAAAAATGATACACCTGATATCTATTGTAAATATCATTGTCCAACATGTCAAAACTCTACTATAAATAATCATTAAGTGCTGATTTTTTTTTGAAATCGTTGGAAACCCCACTATAAAACCACCCATTATGGGCATAAACGGAGTAGGTAAAACCCCCGGCTATCCAGACTCTTACAAGAAACGCACTTCATGGATTCGAACCTAGGACCTTAAGGTGAGATCCTGAACTATCCACCACCAAGTCACGTCCCTTGGAGATCAAATCTTAAGTTATTGAGGTTATGATAATTTTTGTTTGTTTTTCGTTTAATGGTTATTTAGTAGTGTTTGAAGTTTTTTTTTTTTTTTTTTTTTTTTTTTTTTTTTTTTTTTTTTTTTTTTTTTTTAAATGCTTCAAATTGGAAGATTGTGAAATGGATGTCAATAGACTTCGTTATTGCACTAATTGGTTTAGGCCAAAGAATGAACGTCCCGATACCTAAACTCACCCTTTATGCACAGACTCGGTTTTGGCCCAGTCCCCCACACTTACCGGCATCTGAACAATTTTGTAGGTTTCTTGAGTTGTTTTCAATGTAATTAATACTAATATAGGGCCCGCACTTTGTGTGACTTTAACATATATTTTAATTATTGATCTTGTAAATATTATTGTTCTTGTCGGTTTTATAATTTAAATGTGACAATATTATTGATCTTGTCGGTTTTATAATTTAAATGAGACAATATTTATACCGTATTCGTTTGCCTTACAGTTCTCAAATAATATTTTTAATTTACTATGCAATAGTTAATAGTTAGAGTCTACATCTTGAAGCACAGTAAATAATAAAAAATTCATGTAATAAAAAAATATATAAAAATAATTCAATAGAAAATAACAAATAACAATATACCCGAAATCCAAAAAATTGGCTAGATTTTGTGGGCAGCTACTAATTAGGTTTCTTACTTTAATATGATATTATATTTTTATATTATAATATATTTTTTATTTTAATAATTTTTTTTTTATTTTTATTTTAATAATAAAAATATTAATTGTAGATATTATGTGTCATATATGTTTTTATTTTAATAGAAGATTATAATATATCTTCTTATTATAATAGGTAATAAAAAAATTAATTGTAGAGATTACGTGTCATGTGAGGCTATTAGAAAGTTTAAATTTTTTAATTATATATATATATATATATATATAAATTCTTTACCGAATTATCTTTAATATTATTTAAAAATTAATCATATAGTATAATATATTTTCTTGTTATAATAAGGCTCTTATTTAATAGATTTATTAATTTAATTTTATAATTAAATAGTATTTCTTAATTGTAATTGGATATTATAATATGTTTTCTTATTATAATACAGTTCTTATAAAATTATAATATGTATTTTTATTGTAATAGATTTTTTATTTAATACAAAATTCATTATAAATATATTTTAATTTTATAATTTAATAATAAAAAATTAATTGTAGAGGTAAATTGTATAGATTAAGTGTCACATGTATTTTTTTTTATTTTGATGAGAGATTATAATATGTTTTCTTATTATAATAGGTTTCTTTATTTTAATTTTATAATTTAATAATAATAAATTAATATAGTAATTAATTCATTAAATTAATAGTTTTCTTGTAGATTACATTTTTTGTTGGGGTTTTGGGTGGCAATTCGGGTAAACGCTGTGGAACGCGGAAAATCAAAATTTTCCGATTTCAATAATTTTTCTTGGGTAATTAACTCAATACTTAAAAACTGAAATTTTTACCCAAAAATCAGATTTTTTCAGTAATTGCTGTTTAGCCCCAAAACTTTGTATTTTTGTCATTTTAGTCCTAAATTGTCAAATACAATTCTAATTGATTCCAAATCAATCCCAAAATGATTTATACATGTCTAATATATGAAAATACAATTTGTAACTTAAAGAAACTGATTTTCCAGAAATTATCAAATGGTCCCTAAACTTTCAAGAATTTACAATTTGGTCTTTTTTGTTCAAAACATGTCAAGATCCAATCCAAAAATTCCCAAATTTAATATACATCATATATACATCAAATCTCATTACATATATGAAAAGCCCCAAATTAATTTTATAATTTCACAAATTAACAAAATTAACACCAAATTAATTAAATTCAATACTTTAATTCAATTCCCATCACACCATACAAGTCTCACCATCATGAAATAACACAAGAATAATTCTAGGTCATTTATGAGTGGCTAAGCAACTCTAGAATGGCAATAACATTATCAAATAATGAAAAGAATACTTAATTACACCTAATTAGCATTCTTTAAGTTCATACATGCTAACATCTTTCATCCAAGTTCCCAAGCATCAAAACAACATCCACAAAAGAGTAGAGAAGAAACTAAGCTACACATATTGAAGCCTAGCATGGTAGAAATAATTTTCATAAAGGAAAAAGTAAGAAAAACTTACTAAAATCTTGAATTTTCCAAGCTTTCTTGCTTTCTTTTTCCTTTTTTTTTCCCTCTTAAGCTCTCTTTTAATTTTGATTTAGGGTTCTTATATAATGAAAAAAAATGGCTTTTTATAATTTTCCTAAATGACCGAAAAATAAGGAAAAAATAATGGCCATATGTTTTCAATTTTATTTCAAAAAAGGAAAATGATTTAATGAATATTTGTGGTAATAAATCATCAAACAATTTGATATTTATCATAAATAATCCAATTAAATCATTCCATTTAAAACCAATCAAAATTGGCCAAAAAATCCAATCAAATTAAGCCATTTAGATTACTTAATGAAGTAAACTACATATTAGCTATTTAATTAATTTAATTATTTAACATCTAAATAATCAAATAATTAAATACAAATATCTTAAATATATGTATTATATTTACATTAAATAATCCAAATACATATATTAATAATAAATGTCAAATATCACAATTCGACATTTAATAAATGGCCGAAAGATCCCAAAAAGCATGTATTTTCGTTTAACTGATAAACGACTTATAAATAATTAGTATTATTTATAAAAGTTACCTTAGTGCCCTACGAGTATATCTTATTAGTGAGACTCTTTAGGTTCAGGCATATCCGTCACGAAATCCAATTTCGTGTCCATAATCTACCCACCCGTAAATTATGACGAACACAGATAAAATCTCTGAACCATACAGGTCGAGGTCACTGCATACGTATAATCCTTCCGTCACAGGTATCCGGATTATCCCAAAGACATAGATATAAACGTCAAATCTCTATAGGTATAATCTCGTCGACAATTCTATTAGCAATCTTTAAAATAACAGTTAGAACTGATTTCTACAGTGTACCACGGGCCCATGGATTTAACAGATTGCTAATTCCATAATGGATACATATGCTCTGTACACAGAACAGACAGATCATATCTTGATACACACAGGATATCCTGAGGATCAGTCCACACTCAACGAACATGCGGAGGTCTGATCTAAATAGATCGGTGACGTGAATGCCATCAAAGTGTGGAGGATACCTCATACATCCACAGTGGTATCTCAAGTTGAAGGATCACTATGCTCACTCAACCCGAGAAGATTCTTATTGACGTTGGTGTACCATATATTAAGAATCTTCGATGAGTCGTTCAATATTTATCTGATATAAATACCTACGTGTCTATACGAGTCTCCCGAGACTCATGGTTCATTGAGAAACCATTGGAATCTAATATTCCAATATACGACACGTACCGGTCTCAGCTGGTTTACTTACTGACCAAGTAATTGTAAAATTTGTCCAGTATCAGTTAAGGAATGATACTGTTATAATACTGCTCAATGTCAATTGCGATGCTTTTACACTGTATTATAACCTATCACTCTGTGGTCATTTACATCTTTACCATATAATAAAAGAATTTATATTATAGAAACTGTTTATTTATTCATTAATAACATATTTACATGAATATTTATAGGGAAAAACATAAGAAATTGGCGCTCAGAGCACCAACCCTAACAAAATCTCCCACTTTCTCTAGTGCCAATATTAATTGTATCTAATACCCATCGACTCCACATGCTTATCAAATAACTTCAGAGGTATGGCCTTCGTGAGTGGGTTTACTACATTATCTTCACTGAGAACTTTGCATACGATAATGTCACCTCGCGACATAATCTCTCGAATGATGTGGTACTTTCATTCCACATGCTTCGATTTTTGATGAGCCCTCAGTTCTTTTGTTTGCGCAATTGCACCAGTATTATCACAGTATAACGGAATCGGATTCTCGATACTTGGGATAACTCCCAGTTCTGTGATAAACTTCTTAAGCCAAACAACTTCTTTTGTAGCTTCAGGAGCAACAATATATTCCGCTTCTGTGGTGGAATCAGATGTAGACCTATATTTTGAACTTTTCCAACAAACTGCACCTCCGTTAAGGGTAAATATGAATCCTGATGTTGACTTTCTATCATCGGGATCCGATTGGAAATCATAATTCGTCTACCCATTAACCTACAGTTCATTTCCTCCATAAATGATAAACTTATCCTTAGTACCTTTAAGATACTTCAGGATATGTTTAACGGGCATCCAATGGTCATTTCCTGGATTGGACTGATATCTACTGGTTACACTGACCGCGTAGCTAATATCAGGCCTCGTACATAACATGGCATACATAATGCTACTCAAACATGAAACATAAGGCTGATTAGACATTTTAATCTTCTCATCTTCTGTTTGCGGACACATCTTCTTTGAAAGATGAATGTCATGTCTAAACGGTATATTTGTTATCTTACAGTTAGCAAAATTGTACCGTTCTAAGATCTTATCTATGTACGTTGATTGGGATAACCCAATAAGCTTCCTTTCTCTATCCCTATAGAGCTTTATACCCAAGAGATAAGAAGCTTCACCCAGGTCTTTCATGGAGAAATTCTTACAGTGGTAAGCTTTGACGCCTTGCATCATTCCTCTATCATTCCCAATGATTAGGATGTCATCAACATAGAGAACCAAAAAAACTATCATATTCCCACTGGCCTTCAGGTACACACAAGATTCTTCCGTATTCTTGAGAAAACCAGACAATCTAATAATCTCGTCGAATCAAATATTCCAATTTCGCGAAGCTTGTTTAAGTCCATAAATAGACTTCTTAAGCTTACAAACCATGCTTGATGTTTCGCTGGATACAAAACCCTCCGACTGTTCCATATAGATTTCTTTGTCAAAAAACCCATTTAGAAAAGCCATTTGGACATCCATTTGCCAAATCTCATAATAATGATAAGCAGCAATAGACAATAAAATCCTTATAGACTTTAGCATCGCAACTGGCAAAAAAGTTTCATTATAGTCGACACTAGGTCGCTGCGTGTAGCCTTTAGCTACCAGTCTGGCCTTAAAGGTTTTAACCTTTCCGTCAGGCCCACGCTTCCTTTTGTAAACCCATTTACTACCGATAGGAACAATTCATTCAGGAAGCGGAACCAAGTCCCAAACTTGATTATGATGCATAGAGTTTAACTCTGATTTCATGGCCTCTTGCCACTTTGCGGAGTCGATGTCCAACATCACTTCTCTATAGGTATAAGGGTCAGTCTCTTCGACTAAGAGAACATCTAAACTCTTTTCTTGTATCAAATACAAGCGTTCAGGAGGTCTAGACACCCTTTGGGACCTACGGAGTGTGTGTGTTGAAGGCTCTTCATTTATTTGAACTTCAGGTTCCTCCACTGGTTCGTTGGTTCCAGGTTGTACTTCATCAAGTTCAACTTGTCTATGATTACCTCATTCAGACAAAAATTCTACCTCTAGAAATTTTATGAAGTGAGCTATGAACACATTTCGATGCTCGGTATCATAAAACAAATATCCTTTCGTATTTGAAGGATATCCAACAAACCTAAACTTTTGCCCTCGAGGTGAAAGCTTATCTTGCTGAGCCATCCTGACATAGGCAGGACAGCCCCAAATCTTAACATAATTAAGATTCAGTTTCCTACCAGTCCACATCTCATATGGAGTTGTAGGAACAGCCTTGGAAGTAATCTTATTCAAAAGATGAGCATCAGTTAAAAAAGCATAACCCTATAAATAATAGGGCAAATCTGTAAAACTCAACATCGATCGAACCATATCCAATAAAGTCTGATTTCTCATTTCAGACACTCCATTATGCAGTGGAGTACCCGGATGAGTATATTGAGCGTTCTCCTTTAAATAATCGGTGAACTCACCTCTCATATATTCACCGCCTCGATTAGATCGTAGACATTTAATATATTTACCAGTCTATTTTTCCACTTCATTTCGGAATTCTTTGAACTTTTCAAAGGTTTTCGATTTCTGTTTCATCAAATAAACATAATCATACCGTGACAGATCATCAGTAAAGGTAACGAAGTAGGAAAAATCACTGTGAGCAGTGTGACTCATGGGACCACATACATCAGAATGTATTAGTTCCAATAAGTCAGTGGCTCAGTGTCTTACACTTGAAAATGGGGCTTTGGTCATTTTACCCCGAATGCAAGATTCACAAGTTGGATAAGGTTCAATGGTAAGATCATGTATCAAACCATTCCTAACCAACTGGGTTAGGCATTTCACGCCTATATGACCCAACCTCATATGCCACAATTCAATATTATTTATATCTGATACTTTACGTTTATTAATTCCAGCATAGAAGATATCTTGTGAGGTATGCAAAATGTAATGACCATGCTCATTTGGACAAATAAGGATCTGAACATTATATCTATCATATAAATATAAAGAACGATTCTTAATATTTATATTATATCTTTCAGTATCTAATACAAAAAGTGATACAATGTTTGCAACACAACCCGGTACAAAAAAGCAGTCATGCAATAAAAGGCTCTCATTGGGTAGAGGAATCTCGCATAAGCCCACATCAACTGCATCCAGAGAGTCGCCACTCCCGAAACGCAACTGCATCTCCCCAGATTTTAGTCGTCTACTTTCCTTCAACACCTGTAACGAATTGCAAATGTGAATTGGACAAGCAGGATCCAAAATCCAACTCGACGACATAGCTTCACAAGCTAATGAGATATCAATAATGGGAAAAATAAAAGTACCTGAAGTAGATGCTCTTTCCTTTCTGATCTGGGCCAGGTAATCAGAACAATTCCTCTTCCAATGGCCAATCTTGCTGTAGTGGTGGCATTTATCTTCGGCAGCTCACTTCGGTTTAGCTATCTTACCCTGTGGTGGAAGATTTGTACCCTTATTTTTCTTACCTTTCTTCTTCTTCCCTTTCTGTTTGGATTGGGAGGAAGCAGGAAGAGCAGTGGGTTTAGGAGGGCGAGTCGGTACTCCCTTCCTTAAATCTTTCTCCGCAGTTTGCAACATCTTATGTAGCTCCTGATAAGAACAACTAATACCATTCATATTGAAATACATCACAAATTGGCGATATGATGGTGAGAGAGATCCAAATATGACACTTCGTCCTAAAGTGTCATTGAGAGGGAAATTATAACACCTAACTGTTCGATCAAATCAATCAGATGAAGCACGTGAGGGCTCACAGCCTGTCCCTCTTCCAGTTTTGCATGGAACAGTTCCATTGCAAATTTATGAACCAAGACCCGTTCTTGGTTCATAAAGGACTCTCGCAGCTGCATCATTATAGTATATACGTCAGGCAATCCAAAATATTGCCTCTTAAGCTCCAGTGCCAAGGACCCGGGAATATATGATTTGACTCTTCTATCATTATCTCTCCACTTTTGGAGAGTCTCATGTTCCTCTGGTATTGCATCATCTGCTATGGCAAGTGGCAACAGACCTTTTAACACATATTCTATTTGCTCAGACCCAAGACTAATTCTTAGATCCAAGTCCCAATCTGTAAAGTTTTCGGCGCCTTTAAGCTTGTTCGTATCTAGTATACGAGCAAAAGGATTAGAAGCAGGTGCCGCCATCGCAAATCTATCATATAGATAGCGAAAAACGGTTAGCAGACTAAACAGTTTCACATAATATAAAAATAATCAAAGCATAAATAGATCATGGATTTTTAATCTAAAAATGTCTCTCCCACTATTACATGCAATACTGTAATCCCCAAACAAAATGCAAACAAACAATTAATCAAATTAAATATAATAGCGAAAAGTGGATCCCATGAATATATTTCAGCTCACAGCTTTGGCACGATCTCGCCTACGTATATTCATTAGGTAGACAACTCATTGTCAATCACTCAATAGTGACTCCTGGGTTCCGGTCCTGGTCGTTTCTCGTTGTGACAGCTTTGGCACATTCACAAGAAGGCGTACCAAAGTTAAACTTGTCAATGATATATTCAAGATACTTGCGTAGTCCTGACAGCTTTGGCACGTTTAGGATTTCCGCTTTGGCTTGAACTTATCTAGTATCGCATATACATCTAGTATGGATAAATTTCTATCAACTACACCATCACTGCTTTGGCACGATCTCGGATGCAGCCATAGAAGAGATATCCATAAACCGAATTGACAAGATGGACCAAGAAATATGCATCCAATACATATTATTTTTAAAACCTCATTAATTAGGGATTTTCCACAAAGATGATACATATTTAATTTAATCAAATTAGATAAATACAAGCATGTATAAAGAAAGAACATAATCAAACATTGAATTTAAAGGGATATTCATATCATGTGTCCAGGTTCAGACTTGCTCTGATACCATTTTTGTTGGGGTTTTAAGTGGCAATTCGGGTAAACGCAGCGGAACGCGAAAAATCAAAATTTTCCGATTCCAATAATTTTTCTTGGGTAATTAAACTCAATACTTAAAAACTGAATTTTTTACCCAAAAATCAGATTTTTTCAATAATTACCATTTAGCCCCAAAACTTTGTATTTTTGTCATTTTAGTCCTAAATTGTCAAATACAATTCTAATTGATTTTAAATCAATCCCAAAATAATTTATACATGTCTAATACATGAAAATACAATTTTTCAGCTTAAAGAAATTGATTTTCTAGAAATTGCCGAATGGTCCCTAAACTTTCAAGAATTTGTAATTTGGTTCTTTTTGTTCAAAACATGTCAAGATCAAATCCAAAAATTCCCAAATTTAATATACATCATATATACATCAAATCTCACCACATATATGAAAAGCCCCAGATTTGGTGAGGGTAAGAACCTAATTTTATAATTTCACAAATTAATAAAATTAACACCAAATTAATTAAATTCAATACTTTAATTCAATTCCCATCACACCATACAAGTCTCACCATCATGAAATAACACAAGAACAATTCTAGGTCATTTATGAGTGGCTAAGCAACTCTAGAATGACAACAATATTATCAAATAATGAAAAGAATACTTAATTACACCTAATCAGCATTCTTTAAGTTCATACATGCTAACATCTTTCATCCAAGTTCCCAATCATCAAAACACCATCCAAAAAAGAGTAGAGAATAAAATAAGCTACACATATTGAAGCCTAGCATGGTAGAAATAATTTTCATAAAGGAAAAAATAAGAAAAACTTACTAAAATCTTGAATTTTCCAAGCTTTCTTGCATTCTTTTTCCCTTTTTTCCTCTCAACCTCTCTTTTAATTTTGATTTAGGGTTCTTAGATAATGAAATAAAAAATAAAAAATGGCTTTTTATAATTTCCCTAAATGATCGAAATATAAGGAAAAAATATTGGCCACATGTTTTCAATTTTATTTCAAAAAAGGAAAATGATTTAATGAATATTTGTGGTAATAAATCATCAAAAAAATTGATGTTTATCATAAATAATCCAATTAAATCATTCCATTTAAAACCAATCAAAATTGGCCAAAATATCCAATCAAATTAAGTCATTTCGCTTACTTAATAAAGTAAACTAGATATTTACTATTTAATTAATTTAATTATTTAACATGTAAATAATCAAATAATTAAATACAAATATCTTAAATATATGTATTATATTTACATTAAATAATCCAAATACATATATTAATAATAAATGTCAAATATCACAATTCGACATTTAATAAATGGCCGAAAGATCCCAAAAAGCATGTATTTTCGTTTAACCGTTAAACGACTTATAAATAATCAGTATTATTTATAAAAGTTGTCATAGTGCTAGACCCGGCCACGGTTCCGGTTCCAACCGGTTCCGGTTCCGGTTCTGGAACCGAACTGGAAGGGGACCGGTTCGGTTGGGGTTCTACCCCAACTCGAACCGGTCCGAACGGTTCCTAGGATTCATTTTTCATAATTTCATTACACCAAATTCTCAACTCTCTCATTTTCTATAATTCTTTTATTCTCAATCTTACTTTAATACAATTCTCTTATAATCTTATATTCTTATTCTCAATCTCAATTCATTTAGTTGTTAGTTTGTTATCATTCGCATCGCAATTATTCAATTTTCTTATTTTTCTTCCTAATTTCTCAAAAAAAAAAAATGGCAAGCTCATATGAGAACATAATGTCAAATATGCCAACCCAAGAGAGCGGTCCTAGTGTCAGTGCACAATCACGAAGAAGAGAAGTGAAGGCTCGGTCCTCAGATATTTTCAAAATTCATTTTCTATTGGAACGCCTAAAAGATGATACACAACGAGCAATTTGCAACTACTGTGGGGTGCAATATAAATTTTCTGGTGGATACGGCAATATGATCAAGCACATGGAAAAACATCATCCGGTTGAACTTGGCATTGATACGACGCAAACGCAAATGGGCAGGTACGCATCATCTAGTAGAGGTACGAGTGGTATGGATTTATTTAAATATTCTGATGCAAAAAATAGAGAAGAATTTGCTAAATTAACTTGTATGACACATCTTTCTTTAAGCTTCGGTGAAAAACTTCATTTTACTAATTATGTGCATAATGCTTTAAACCATTCTGCATGTAGAATGACTAGGAACGGAACAAAACATCATATTTTCAAATTATATAAAGATGGTAAAATTATTTTAAATGAATTATTTAAGAGATGAAAGGTTGTATTTCTATATGTTCTGATATTTGGAGTGACCATTGGCAAACATACTCATACATGGGTGTGACTTGTCATTGGATTGATGCATCATTTACTATGCAAAAAAGACTTATTGCATTTAGAGTTTTTGATGACCCACATACTGCACATAATATTTATAGAATGATGAAGGTAATTTTTGATGAATATGGTTTAGTAGAAAAATTTTTAACAATTGGATTTGATAATGCATCTGCAAATACTGCATCCATTAATGATAATTATATATCATGTTTTATCTATTATTGCTAAAGAGATCTTGGCATCACCTATTTCCACCGTTGCGGTTGAGCAAGCCTTCAGCTTGGGAGGTAATATATTGGAAGCTAGGCGATCTTCATTACATCCAAGCACTCTAGAAGCAACAGCTTGTGTGGATGATTGGACTCGAGATGATCTGAGACAACAAGAAGATGCCCCCGATGATTTTGAAGATTTGTTCGATAATGCTTCTGCAACAAGTGCAAGCGGAACCGGAGCCGAAGGATCAACTGATAATGATGATTTATAATTGTAAAATTATAATTTACAAAGGGGATATGTCTAAAACTTGTAATGGAACTACGTGAGCTTTGATTCCTCTCACCCTTGGAGGATACGTAGGCAACTTAAATTTTTAAAAATTTAAGCTCAAGCTCTTCAATGTAATAATTTTTTTTTATTTATAAAATTAATCTCATTTATTTTAATTAATTTTCAAAAAAAAAAAAAATTCTCTGAACCGAACTGAACCGGAAGCGAACCGTTAGGTTCCGGTTCGGTTTAAGGTTCTGGTTCCACTTAAGTGTGGAACCAGAAACCGGCCGGTTCGGTTCAGTTCTGAACCGGAACCGAACCGCCGGCCGGGTCTACCTAGTGCCCTACGAGTATATCTCATTAGTGAGACTCTATAGGTTCAGGCATATCCGTCACGAAATCCAATTTCGTGTCTATAATCTACCCACCCGTAAATTATGATGAACACAGATAAAATCTCTGAACCATACAGGTCGAGGTCACTGCATACGTATAATCCTTCCGTCACAGGTATCCGGATTATCCCAAAGATATAGATATAAACGTCAAATATCTATAGGTATAATCCCGTCGACGATTCTATTAGCAATCTCTTAAATAACACTTAGAACTGATTTCTACAGTGTACCACGGGCCCATGAATTTAACAGATTGCTAATTCCATAATGGATACCTATGCTTTGTACACAGAATTGATGGATTTTATCTTGTACGCACAAGATATCTTGAGGATCAGTCAACACCCAACGAACATGCGGAGGTCTGATCTAAATAGATCGGTGACATGATTGCCATCAAAGTGTGGAGGATATCTCATACATCCACAGTTGTATCTCAAGTTGAAGGATCACTATGCTCACTCAACCCGAGAAGATTCTTATTGACGTTGGTGTACCATCTATTAAGAATCTTCAGCGAGTCGTTCAATGTTTATCTGATATAAACACCTACGTGTCTATACGAGTCTCCCGAGACTCATGGTTCATTGAGAAACCATTGGAATCTAATATTCCAATATACGACACGTACCGGTCTCAGCGGGTTTACTTACTGAGCAAGTAATTGTAAACCTTGACCAGGAACAGTTAAAGAATGATATTGTTATGATACTGCTCAATGTCAGTTGCGACGCTTTTGCAACTGTATTATAACCAATCACTCTATGGTCATTTACGTCTTTACCATATAATAAAAGAATTTATATTATAGAAACTGTTTATTTATTCATTAATAACATATTTACATGAATATTTATAGGGAAAAACATAAGAAATTGGCGCTCAGAGCACCAACCCTAACATTTTTATATTGTAATAGGTTTCTTATATTAATAATTTATTATTTTAATTTTATAATTTAATAATAAAAAATAATTGCAGATATATTTTAATTTTAATTTTAATAAGAAAAAATTAATTATAGAGATTAGGTTAACTATAAATAATTTAATTGTGTTTTTTATTTTAATATGACTGTCTAATATATTTTCATGTTATAATAAAACTATAATATGTATTTTTATATTTTTATTTTTATTTAATAGATTTATTAATTTGATTTTATAACTTAATAAGCAGCTGTCACACGGCTTGATGAAGAAGCTTAAAAATATTATATATATATATATATTGATTATGATGATGAGCTTAAAAATAGTGAGTAAAATTATCATTTTTCATGCTTTAAATTCAATTTTCACAAGATTAATCAAATTAATCTTACACGAATTCAGTCCCACCATCATGAAATATCTCTAGAACAATTTTAGGTAATTTTAGAGAGACTAAACAACTCTAGGATGGCAAATAAGTTGTTAAACAACAAATTGAACTCAAATTACATTAATCTAGCTCAAAGTAGGTTTACACATGCTTCTAGCCATTCAATCTATCAACCAAAAACAAAAGCCCCAAATTTAGAGCAAATAAGAATCTCTACAAAATTTGTGGACACATAAGAACAACAAAAGA
>SKCR01025016.1:0-18433 GCA_019454045.1 Zanthoxylum bungeanum | reverse complement strand
ATGTCATTTCCATCTGGGTCCAGTCCTATATGATCACATCATACAAGGTGCCTCCTGATGAGTGGTATTTTAATCACTATTTCCCACTCATTTAATCTAATATTTTGTATAGTTTCTTGAGTTTTGTGAATGTTTTGATGTGTTTTGTGTTATTTTGTAGATAAATAAAGTTTCAGGACATTCTGGAGGTGATTTGGAGTAAAACAGTGAAAATTGGCGAAAAAGGGCATTTTGGTAATTTCCAGCGTCGCGACGCCCAGCATGCGCCGAATCTGCTAATGTGCGCCGGGTCAACATGTCAGGATTTGAGAAGTTTGACTTTGCTAAAATGCGTCGTGCCACGTGTCACCATCACATCCAATCTGCTAACGTGTGCCGTGCCACGTGTCAACATCATATGCTGCCGACACTCAGACTTGACACGTGTCGCCCCGTCATCAGTCACGTCAGCGGTCAACGAGTCAACTTCGCCATGTGTCATGCCACGTCAGCGGGTCAACGAAGTCAACATGCCACGTCAACATCAGCCAATCACAGCGTGACACGTGTCGCCACGTGTCGCAATCCTATTGTGCTGACAATTGCAACACGCGTCTTCACCACGTCAGCGCCACGTCAGTGCCACGTCATCTCCACGTCAGCATGACGTCATCAATGACGTCATCACAATAATTGAGTCTTAGCCGCCTTGCCACGTGTCGCGTGAACAGTTAGCCGCCATGCCACGTGTCGCCTTCTCAGCGTGCCACGTCTTACTATTCCAGCGTCGCGACGCTGACCTGGCGTCGCGACGCTTGAAGCCCAATTTTCTATAAATACTGCGCGAATTTCAGAATTCCGTGTGCCTTTCTCTCTCTCATCTCTTTGATGAAGAGAGAGTTTCTCTCTCTAAAAATATTTTAATTTTATTTTTTATTTTTTTAGTTTGTAATTTATTTTAATTACCATTTGTAATAATAGTAACTAAGTTTTTACTTTTTACTTTTTACAGTTTTTACTATTCATGAGAAAGTAATTTCCCAGCTAGGGTGAAAGGTAATTCTTTTACTGTTACTATTTAGATTAATCACCCTTAAAAATAATATTTACTAATTAAAATACTGATTAATAAAGGATACCGCTATATTGGTCGGTTGGCAATTTATTTTAATCTGGTTTAAACCTGACTTAAAAGGATACCGCTATATTGGTCGGTTGGTATTTAATTATGGTACCGCCTATATGGCTGGTTGGACTTAATTTGACTTAATCAGGATACTGCCAGATTGGTCGGTTGGTAATATTATAACAAGTTTATATATTATTTTATGGGAGATATCTAAATTAGTAGTAGTAAAAGTAATTCCTTTTACCTTAGCATTTTATTTTATTTTACTTTCAGTTTTACTTTATGTCTTTTACTTTTCAGTATTTTTACTTTATGTCTTTTATTTTTCAGTTATTAGTCCTAGTTATGTGTTAGTTTTCTAAGGTTGTGATGATTTTCAATATCACCAGTTTATAAGGGTTAGATTATAGTTTGGGTATTATAAAGATTTATTTATTGAGTTTTAATCTTAATGCTTTTTATTAATTGGCCATTAATAAAATTGATTAGGTAAACTTAAAATGAACTAGACATAGAGATTTTAAGTTTAAAACCTTAGACTCAATAACCCACGATCTTCCTTGAGGATAGATAACCCTTTAATAGATTTCCTTACAGGATAGGAATATACCTATCGGGCGAGGGTAGCCATAATTGGAACTCAATCTTAATGAATCCAGATAATGTGGTTGACATAGGAATATGGTTCAATTGGGTTATACTGGGTATTTGTGTCTGACCATCGACAGATGCTTTCGCATAATTTCGTGTTCCAGGTTAATAAATCATTATATTACCTAACTATAAAATAATCACTTCATCATTAAAATGATATTGGAATAAATCACAACCCTAGATCTTTGTTTCTTTTGTTATTTTCCTTAGTATTTTCTTTTGTCTTTTATTTATTTATTTATTTAGCAACACCACTTTCACCCAATCAAACAAACAATCTCTCTCTTCTCCATTTAATTAGATATTTGTAAATAAATAGATTCAATAATTAATAACAACAGTAGGAATTAAGTCCTCGTGGGATCGATATTTTTATACTACTTGAACGATACGTGCGCTTGCGTTATACGTGTGTGTTTACGCCGGTCAAGTTTTTGGCGCCGTTGCCGGGGACTTATATTTCTTGAGTTGTTAATTTTGAAACTATCTAATTTACTTATATCTAATTTTCTTTCTTTTATTTTGTAATTTTTATTTCTTTTGTTTTGAGGTGATTAAAAAAATGGAACATTATTGGGAGATTGAAAGATTACGAACTTTACAAGAAGATACACCCCAAATCTGGGAGCAACAGTCCGGTTTTCTGAGGCCTGTTGTTGAGCCCAATGACTATCACTGGATGTCAGAACCAATAATACTACTTTTGTTCAACAGAATTCAATTGGAGATGTGACATATGTAATGGTAACCACCCAAGCGATTATTGCGAATACAACTACAATTCAGGGTGGCAGAACTATCAGAATCCTTCATGGTATGATGAGCCAACATATTTCACAGAACCATCACATTTTCCATCTTATCCACCATCTTCCTTCGATCCTTATCAAGAACCAGAACCATCCGAGGAAGATCAATTAATTCACATGTTCAAAGAACAAGAAGCTCGATTCGATGCACAAATTCAGAGTAACGCAGAATCCATACAAAGAATGACAGATCAGATCAGACAATTAACAGAAAACCAGAACATCATACCTCAAGAACCAGTTTCAGATGACACTGATGAAGCCTTCGAGTTCCCAGAAATCCACAATGACACCTTAACAGAGGAGGAAGCTGAGCAGTATCAACAACCAGAGGTATCAGTTCAGGAACCCGAACCGACAAAGTCTCGATTTGATTTCTACTATTCAGATTCTGACGAGGATGAAATTGAGGTTGTACCAACTGCATCAAAAATTGAGGATGGAATTCTGTATCCTCAAAATGAAGATCTTGGAGATTCCATTGCACAAATGTTTGATGAAGATTTACCTGAGCCAATCATTTCAACCATACCAGAGGATGAAGACCTAAAATCTGACATTTCTTTTCATCCTCAGGTTGAAAATTTTGAAACATGTATTTCACAGATGACAGATGAAGAGCTGAATGCAGAAATTTTCAAATACATCTGTGAAGAAAAGGTGGAACAAGAAGCAAAGCAAATGGAGGAGCAAATGTCTGACCTTAATAAAAATCCAGAACATTCAGGAAAAATATCGCTGTTTTGGGGAGTACAAACCAAAGATATCAACCAGAAGCTTGACAGAATGTAACTTCCATTCCAAGTCAAGCACCATACGAGACCTCCTAATTTTATTACTTTCTTTTCAGGAACCAATGGAGCAACAAGGAGCAAAAAAGTGGCACGAGCACTAAATAAGACAAAATTCTTTTTACCACTTTACCGTTGGAAGAGACCCTTCAAAAGCAACGCTCACGGGATTGTCTTTAATCGGACGTCCAAAACAACATTGAAACCTCCTTAACAGATGGATTTCAGTCACGTCTGGCTGAAGACGAAAAATTTAGCGCTAGCAGGGAGGCAACCCATGCAATTTGTTGTAATTTGTTTTCATATTTTGTGTGAACTTTTTAATTTTGTGTGTGAGTTTTGCAGGAAAAATTAAAATGCAATTTATCAGGACAAAGCAAGCCAGTGCAAGCGGGATTTTCACAAAATAAAAATTTGACAAAATCACGAAGATACAAAGTCAATCCAGAAAAGACGGCCGAGTAAGAAGTCTACTTTTGGGACGCGTCCCTATGGATTTATCTATCGCAAGACATGGTTTTGCCAAAAAAATAAAAAAAAAAAAAATCCTGCATCAAAACCCTAAAGAACCGAGTGTCGCGACGCTAGGCAATTTTCAGCGTCGCGACGCTAACTCTAATACAGAACATAAGCAGAGGAGCCACAGATCTCATTTTTATTCCTTCTTCTTCCTCAAACACCACGAAACCAGAAGCCCTCACCTCGCCCAAACCGCAACCACCCACCACACCGAGATCCACCAGCCGAGACACCACTAGCCGCAAACCTCACCCTTGCCGAGCCAAGATCTATCAAACCCATCATCATCTTCCTCTTCGAAAGCAATCACCATCGTCGAACCACCCAATCGCCAAGCCAAACCATCCACCACGAGACACTCAAAGCCGAACTGAAGCCATTACCATCACCACCGTGAGCCTTTGACCGAGATCCACAGCCGCAACCATCGCCGAGATCTACCAGAAATCAGAAACCCATCTTTGCCACCATCGAAACAAACCGAGATCCACCACCGTGAGACCGCCAAAATCCACGACCGAAGCTGAACTGAAGCCATTACCACCCTTGCCGTGACCGAGCCTTCCTTCGCCGAGTCAAAACCGAGCCATCATCATCGACCACACCAGCCATCACCACTCAAACAGCAACCGAACCAGAAGCCATCAACTGAGACCAAACTGAGAAGCCGTGAACCACCACCGAGCTACCAACGAACCTAGCCGAGATCCACCAAGCCACTGCCGTGTCTCTTCATCACTGCCGAGAAGCCAACACCCAAGACCGGAACCGAGACATCACCAAAACAAAACCAAGCCATCACTGCCGAGCCATACAACCGAGACTGAATCGGAGAATTCACACTGCCAAATCAATTGAATGGTATAAATTTGAATTTAATTTGGTATTTAGTGGAATGATAATTCTGTTTTGTGATTTGGTGTTGAAAGGAGTAGATTGAGATAGTGAAGTGTTGGATTGTGGATTAATTTGATTCGTAGTAATTGGGGGCGAAGTGCGGTGAAAGATTGATTTGGAGTGTTTTTAGTAATTTTGGTGTTTTGTGTTGTTGAGGATTTGAGGAAAAACAGAGGAGATTCTGCCAAAATTTCAGAAAAATGTCAAAGAGAGTGAGGGGTTCGACGTCTGCAGAATCTGAATTTGATAGATTCAAGTTTGTCTCAGCGGCTGCAGAGCAGCGCTATGAAAGGGGATTGACAAAGAAGGTCGGGATCATTGAGAGAGGTTTTGAGATTCCCTCTGGGTTATTTCCAGATATAGACAGGGTGATTACCGACAGACACTGGCAGAAACTGTGCCAGCAACCCAAACCGGCGTGCATCACAGTTGTCCGAGAATTTTACGCGAATGCTGCTCAGCATGTCGCTTATCAGGTTATGGTGAGAGGGAAACATGTTGCTTTTGACTCGGTGACGATCAATAAATTTTATGGGATCCCGGAGATGGAGGTGGATGATTATACTGCAATGAGGAATGAGATTGAGATTTCGCAGAAGACAGATGAGTTATGTATCCCCAATGCCACCTGGGAAATGAGCAGCAGTAGGGAATACATGAAGATGAGCTCCAGGTTTCTTAAACCAGATGCGAGAGTTTGGTTTCACTTCCTCACGAGATCACTCATTCCGGGTACCCACATCACTTTTATCACCAGAGAGAGGATGGTTCTGTTGTATTGTTTGATGACGGGACTAGCCATTGACGTGGGAGTGCTTATTTCTACAAATATTGCTTGGGCTGCTACCCAATCGCAAGCTGGATTGTATTACCCTTACCTGATCACTTCCTTATGCACTTTGGGTATGGTTCCAGTTGACCCACAAGAAGAACCTATGCAGCCCATGACAGCTCTGACTCCCCGACTGATCCAGCAACTCCGAACAGAGAGACAAGCTCAAGCTGGAGCATCTTCTTCCACACAGCAGCCACCAGCTCAGCCACATAGAGCAGCACAGTCTCGTTCAGTGTCAGATAGATTGGATCGTTTGGATAGGCGCGTTGATTTTCTCACTGATTACAACATTGCCATGGGACAGACATTGCAGCATATGGCGAGAGATTTGCACATCACTGTTCCACAGTTTCCAAATCCACTTTCAGATAGCGACGAGGATGAGACTAACACGTAAACTCGGTACCATTGTTCCAACCTTTTGTTTATATTTTGAACGCATTGGGGACAATGCTTAATTTAGGTTGGGGGGGTGCAAAACTTATGTGTTTAAACTTTTCAAAATTTCCGCAAAGATATGAGAGTTTTTTAGTTGATTAGTACCTTGTTTTTTCGTTTGTGTGTTGTTTTATTTTTAGTCCAAAATTTTTCGAAAAATACAAAAAAATTGAAAAATTTTCAAAAATTACAAAAATATTTTGCATTTTTGTGTTTTAATTTTGACTAAAAAGGTGAATTGGTAAGAAATAGCCGAGTAAGGAGTTTCCACTCTTGAGACGTATTTCAAGCCATTTATTTCGAAACAAGTTAATTTTTGTTTATTTCATTTTGAATTATTTAATTTGTGAATTCTCCATAATACTGACTAAAATGAATCTTCATATGCTCATTTGACAGGTATTATCAACATGCATAGTAACATACAGACATGAGCTGTAATTGAAAAGTTTGTAATATTCCGTGCTCTAGTTTAATTGGAGGAAGCATCTATAAATAGTTATGGAATAAAAAAAAAAAAAAATTTCTGATGTAAAAAAATAAAGTATCTAAGATCCGGGTTATTAAGTCTGTAAGGGTGTTTTAACACCTAGTGCCCTAAAACCAACTGGTTTGGGAGTCATTGGCCCAAAGCTCGCTACATGGATCGAAGATACTGCAAAAATATATTCATATCTGAAGTCTGAGTAATTAAGTTCGTAGGGGTGTCTTAACACCTGGTGCCCTAAAGCCAACTGGTTTGGGAGTCACCAACCCAAAGCTCGCTACATAGACGAAATGTATTGTATGTAAATAAAAAGTCAAAATTCAGAAAAAGCAAAGAAAAAATCAGAAAAATCAGAAAAATTATTCCATTGCTACAAAAAGGTGTGAAATCTGATAGAACTTTAGGACAAAAATATTACTCTCTTTTCAACTGCACTTATGACTGTTGTGGGCAAAAATGAGTTGATTAATATTTTGTTGGCTGTGTATATGGAGAATGGTAAAAATAATCGGAGGATTTACTTATTTAGTAATTTAGAAAGAAACAAAACATCTAGAAACTTGTAGTAGAAGTTTCACCTGATTAGTCACTAACATCTTTATTCTCTTTTCTCTTGTCTTTTTGCTTTTGTGTACATTAGTTTTACTGCCTTTTTACTTTTGTAAAATGTTTGTGGGTATCATTGCTGTAAACCCTCACGAGACTACAACTCGTCCACTAGGGACATCTAGGGGTTTAAAGGCTTGTTGCATATGCTAAATGCAACCGTGATCCCTACGAAAATGGCTTAGTTAAATTTTATTATGTTATTTTATTCTGTATTTTGCTCGAGGACTAGCAAAATGTTAGGTTTGGGGGTGTGATGAGTGGTATTTATATCACTATTTCCCACTCATTTAATTAATATTTTGTATAGTTTCTTGAGTTTTGTGAATGTTTTGATGTGTTTTGTGTTATTTTGTAGATAAATAAAGTTTCAGGACATTCTGGAGGTGATTTGGAGTAAAACAGTGAAAATTGGCGAAAAAGGGCATTTTGGTAATTTCCAGCGTCGCGCCGCCCAGACCTTCCGCGTCGCGACGCCCAACATGCGCCGAATCTGCTAACGTGCGCCGGGTCAACATGTCAGGATTTGAGAAGTTTGACTTTGCTAAAATGCGCCGTGTCACGTGTCACCATCACATCCAATCTGCTAACGTGCGCCGTGCCACGTGTCAACATCATATGCTGCCGACACTCAGACTTGACACGTGTCGCCTCGTCATCAGCCACATCAGCGGTCAACGAGTCAACTTCGCCATGTGTCATGCCACGTCATCAGCCACGTCAGCGGGTCAACGAAGTCAACATGCCACGTCAGCATCAGCCAATCACAGCGTGGCACGTGTCGACACGTGTCGCAATCCTATTGTGCCGACAATTGCAACACGCGTCAGCGCCACGTCAGCGCCACATCATCTCCACGTCATCATGACGTCATCAATGACGTCATCACAATAATTGAGTCTTAGCCGCCTTGCCACGTGTCGCGTGAACAGTTAGCCGCCATGCCACGTGTCGCCTTCTCAGCGTGCCACGTCTTACTATTCCAGCGTCGCGACGCTGACCTGGCGTCGCGATGCTGAAGACCAAATTTTCTATAAGTACTGCGCGAATTTCAGAATTCTGTGTGCCTTTCTCTCTCTCATCTCTTTGATGAAGAGAGAGTTTCTCTCTCTAAAAATATTTAATTTTATTTTATTTTTTTAGTTTTTATTTTATTTTAATTACCATTTGTAATAATAGTAACTTAGTTTTTACTTTTTACTTTTTACAGTTTTTACTATTCATGAGAAAGTAATTCCCAGCTAGGGTGAAAGGTAATTCTTTTACTGTTACTATTTAGATTAATCTCCCTTAAAAATAATATATTTACTAATTAAAATACTGATAATAAAGGATACCGCTATATTGGTCGGTAGGCAATTTATTTTAATCTGGTTTAAAACCTGACTTAAAAAGGATACCGCTATATTGGTCGGTTGGTAATTTAATTATGGTACCGCCTATATGGCTGGTTGGACTTATTTGACTTAATCAAGATACTGCCAGATTGGTCGGTTGGTAATATTATAACAAGTTTATTATTATTTTATGGGAGATATCTAAATTAGTAGTAGTAAAAGTAATTCCTTTTACCTTAGCATTTTATTTTATTTTACTTTTCAGTTTTACTTTATGTCTTTTACTTTTCAGTATTTTTACTTTATGTCTTTTATTTTTCAGTTATTAGTCCTAGTTATGTGTTAGTTTTCTAAGGTTTGTGATGATTTTCAATATCACCAGTTTATAAGGGTTAGATTATAGTTTGGGTATTATAAAGATTTATTTATTGAGTTTTAATCTTAATGCTTTTTATTAATTGGCCATTAATAAAATTGATTAGGTAAACTTAAAATGAACTAGACATAGAGATTTTAAGTTTAAAACCTTAGACTCAATAACCCACGATCTTCCTTGAGGATAGATAACCCTTTAATAGATTTCCTTACAGGATAGGAATATACCTGTCGGGCGAGGGTAGCCATAATTGGAACTCAATCTTAATGAATCCAGATAATGTGGTTGACATAGGAATATGGTTCAATTGGGTTATACTGGGTATTTGTGTGTCTGACCATCGACAGATGCTTTCGCATAATTTCGTGTTCCAGGTTAATAAATCATTGTATTACCTAACTATAAAATAATCACTTCATCATTAAAATGATATTGGAATAAATCACAACCATAGATCTTTGTGTCTTTTGTTATTTTCCTTAGTATTTTCTTTTGTCTTTTTATATTTATTTATTTATTTAGCAACACCACTTTCAACCAATCAAACAAACAATCTCTCTATTCTCCATTTAATTAGATATTTGTAAATAAATAGATTCAATAATTTATAACAACAGTAGGAATTAAGTCCTCGTGGGATCGATATTTTTATACTACTTGAACGATACGTGCGCTTGCGTTATACGTGTGTGTTTACGCCGGTCACCTCCATTCTCATGTCTCTACATGGACGATTCTGGATCAAGGTCGCCATACAAATATAGAATGGACCGCAGCTATAGATAAACCGCAAACAAAATACCCGCTTTGTTTGCTTTCTATGGACTATTTAAGATTACTAACTTCAGACTTAAATCCTCTTGTGTATGACACTCATACATTAAGTCTGAAGGTACATAAGTAATATAGGATATTCAAGATAATTTATTATATACGAATATTAAACAAACACTTTGATAAATGAATAATGCATCATTTTATTTCAAAACACATAAAGTCGTTTACATTACACATAGCTATAGGGCATACATCCCAACACATACATCTTTCTTTCATGTTTCCAATCATCTTATTACAAAACTAAAAGAGTAGAGAAACAACCAAGCATCACAAGTTGTATCTTAGAACCCTAGAAATATTTTTCTAGTTGGAGAAAGGTTGAAAAAACTTACAAATCTTGAAGTTTTCTTCAATTTCCATCTTTGTTCTTCACTTTTTCTTTCAACATTTGTTTTCTAATATTTGGAGGCTTAAAACTTGTGAAGCAAATGAAAAAACAAAAAATTTTTTTATTGCTAAGGTTGGCCGAATTTGGTTAGTAAAAGAAATTACATATTCTGCAATTCTAATCTTTATTAAACAAGAAAAATACAATTTGATAACCTTTACCTTAAATGTAAAAATTCAACATTTATACTTAATCATTTCCTAAAATAAATATCACCTTAGATATTTTGTATTTCAATTACTTTAATTATTTAACAATTAAATAATTACTTAAATATAAATATCTAAATATATATATTATATTTTCTTTAAATAATCCAAATACATATATTAATGATATATGTCAAATATCATAATTTGACAATTAATTAATGTGTATTTAATAAAATCTTATCTTAAATACAAATACACATTAATTAGGAAATGATCGAAAGGCCCCCTAAACATGTATTTTTCGTTCAGTAGTTAAATGATTTATAAATAATTAATATTATTCATAAAAGTTTTCATAGTGCTCTACGAGTATATTTCATTAGTGAGACTCTCTAGGTTCAGGCATATCTGTCACGGAATCCAATTTCGTGTCCATAATCTATCCACCCGTAAATTATGACGTCCACAGATAAACGCACTAAACCATGCAGGTCGCGGTCATTGCATATGTATAATCCCTTCGTCACAGGTATCTGGATTATCCTCGAGATATAGATATAAACATCAAATCTCTATAGATATAATCACGTCGAATTTTCTATTAGCAATCCCTTAATAACACTTAGAATTCACTTCTACACGGTTCCACCGGGCCCATGGATTTAACAGATTGCTAATTCCATATTGAATACCTATGCTCTGTACATAAAGCGAACGAATTCTATCTTGACACACATAAGATATCCTGTGGATTAGTCCACGCCCAATGAATAGGTAGAGGTCTGGCCTAAATAGATCAGTGACGTGACTGCCATCAAAGTGTGGATGATATCTCATATATCCACAATGGTATCTACAGTCAAAGAATCACTATGCTACTCAACCCGAGTAGATTCTTATTGATTTTGGTGTACTATCCATTAAAAATCTTCGATGAGTCGTTCAATGTTTATCCGATATAAACACCTACAAATCTATATGAGTTTCCGAGACTCATGGTTCATTGAGAATCAACCATTGAAATCCAAGATTCCAATATACGATATGTACCGATCGTAGCAGGTTTACTTACTGACCAAGTAATGTAACCCTTGACCAGGAACTATTAAAGAAATGATACTGTTACAATAAAACTTGATGTTAGTTATGATGCTTTTGCAACTATATCATAACTAATTATTCTAAGGTCAATTACGTATTTACAATATATAAAGAGATATTATATTATAGAAACTACTTATTTTTTTCATAATAAAATATTTACAAAAGTATTTACAGGGAAATACATAAGAAATTGGCGCTCGGAGCACCAACCCTAACAAATTCTCCCACTTACTCTAGTGCCAATATCGATTATATCTTATATGTTGGACAAAATGACCCATAGCGTCACTATTTACACAGATCATTGTGTTGTTGTAGCAAATTAACTATGTGACAAGGAAATTGCACTCTCATCATTTGTGATTAGATCACCATAGATATATAAATGAAGAGAGGTCCCTATGATTAGTTCCTGGACTGAGAATGATATGAGACAGTATCAGTCCCCGAAGGTTTAATCATTAAATATCCCTAGCCGGAGTATTATCGAGACTGGACATCGATAATGCGGAATAGGCTAGTATTGCACTTGTGTGCGTTGTGAGGGCACAACGACATAGTTCTCATATATATAAGTATCGGATACTTATGCATGTGCGATAGGAGGTCGTGTTTCACACGATGGTACGGGAAACAGCTTCGCTCTGGATAGACCCCTCGGAATCCCATTGGTATTATGACTATGTGTCTATGGGAGGCCGAAATCAAGGTAGGTGTGTATAGTCTTAACCTGAGACTTACATCGCTAATACTTGCGATAATCGGTAGGCTTTGGTCTTGGTGGTACAGGGCTTTAACCGGTTTAGCGTACACCAATTCTGGGTTTATCAGAGAGTCGTAGTGTATTGGGTGTGATGTCAAGACGGAAGTATCACTCCAGTCATAGTGGAGATGATGTCATGCAGGATACGGTATTAGTGCTCTTAAGTGCTGGCCGGCCATCGGGATATTATGACAAGGTCATGTATATCCGATTATAGAGACTAGTTACCAGACATCCGACATGTGCTTCGGATGGGGCATACACTTATCCAGCCCCAGCCCTAGCACGTGACTATCCGATACTGGGCTGATATACGCAATACTACGGTATACTACGCTTGATACAGATCTATATATTCCTGTAAGATATTTCTGGAGAATTGGGTAGGCATAGCGCTTTGCTAGAAGCCAACCTTGTCTTGTAAATCGGTATAAACGTAGTACGAGGTACTTACGTGTTCGAATAGTCCGACGACCGTATTTACTGCCAACATATCCGGAGATCTCATGGGTCGCTTCCCGAAGATTCACCGATGACGTATAACTCGCACTTAATTAATCTGGGATTAATTAGAAGAGAGAGAAAATAAATCTGGGATTAATCACAGAGATATTTTATCTGGGATAAAATATTAATTAAAGAGAGATAATTTGGAATTAATCGATAAAATAATATATTTGATATATTATTAGAAATTGGATTTCAACGCGGAATTAAAATTAGATTTTAATTCGGGCGAACGAATTAATTTAGAATTAATTTGTTAGCGACGTGAATAGTGATTTCGCTAGGCGTAATCATTTAATTACGACACGACGAAAAATTCGTTAATTTGAAATTAGCGAACCCGAGCCCGAGCGTGTTTGCGAGCGCATTCGTATTTCGAATTCGAGTGCGGCACGCAAGTCACGTCAAGCGTCAAATCGCTAATCGCATCAAGCGTCAAATCACATGTCACTTTGAGTGATGTGACATTTGAGTGATTGATGTGGTAGTTGAAAGCATTAATAGCTTTTGCTTTATGCTTTTTGACTTTTGTTTTTTGAAATTGAAAAATGGTAATTGGTTTATTAATTTTTTGAAAATATAAATAAACCAAATACATTTTTTTTAATTTGACTCTCTCTCTCCACCCTTTTACGTGAAACCCTTTCCCTCTCTTTCTCTCCTTATTCCTCTTACGGCTTGGAGCCGATTTCTTCATCTTTTCTTCTGGTTTGACCGAGCAAATGGAGAAGCTTTTGGATCTTCTTACAAGATCTAGGTGCTAGCACACACCTTGGGTTATACATAGGTGATAGGGAAACGAATTTATGAGCTTGGATTTGTTATTGAAGCTTGAAGCTTGGAGCTTCCATGGTGTTCATCAATGGCCGACCATGGAGGAGACAAAAATAGTGAAACCGAGCAGCCCACTGCTTGAAGAAGCCATTGCCGAGCATGGAGAGAGTCAGAAAACACATCTTGTTCTTCTTCGCAACAAAACCGATCTATGTGAGTAATGATTCCGCCTTACTTCTTTGATGTGTTTATGCGAATTTTATGCTTGATTTCATGATTTTGGGACCTATATTAGAAACTCAACAATGGTATCTTGAGCTTTGATCAAGCATGAAAAAGTTAGGGTTAAAATTGGGTAAACTCGATTTAGGCATGATTTGGTTGAATTGTTTGATGAAGTATGCTTGAATGAGGTTGAATTGAAGTTGTGTATGATCAATTTCATGAAATTGGATTGGATTCAATTTTCCCTAAATTTTGGGCATGACAAATGGGTAAAATCAATTGAAGCATGATTGATTAAATTGATTGATTAAGTATGCTTAAATATTGTTGAATTAATGATTGATTGATCAATTTGAAGAAATTATGTTTGGAACAAATTTCCCCAATTTTTTATGTTGGCATAAAGTGACAAATTTGGGTAAACTTGATTTTGAGCATATATTTGTGAAATTGGATGAATGAGAATGCCTAAAGTATGATTGGATCAATTTGTTGAAATTATGTTTGGAACAAATTTCCCCAAATTGCTTATGTTGGCCAAATTAAAGAACCCTAAATTTCTTGGTGATTTTGTTTGTTTGATCATTGGATGACTTAAAACAATTGGGTAATGTTTTTTTGAAGTTCAATTTGATTGAATTTTGATTTGGAACATTTTTCCCAAATTAAAGTGGCTTGGCCGAATTCAATTGAATTTGAAATTCTTTGTGTTTTTTGATTTTAATTCATTGGATGAATTGAATTGATTTGGGAAATGATGATTGTGGATTCGATTGGATTGAAACCGAATCGGATTGGAAAAACCCCTAATTGCCGAGAACAAAAGCATGTAAATTGGGTTTGATTTTAATATTGTGTTGGACACTATTTAATGGTAAAGTGCATGATTAAGTATGCTAATTGATGTTTTAGAAATATTAATTGGGTGTTAATTGTGTATTACACTTAGGTTAATTAATTATGGAATTTAGAATTTTATAAGTTAATTAATTGGGCTTATTTTTGGAAATTGGGCCTTTAAGGTTGTGATTGGGCTTTTGGGCTTTGTTGTACAAAATGGAGTTTAGGCAAATTTGGTTGGATCCAATTGGGCCTAAAACCGCATCCATAAAGTCCAATTATGACTTAATGGACCTTAATTATTTAATTGGGCCTAATGGGCCAAAATTGATTTCTGGGCTTATGGGGTAACTCCCGGATTGGATTTTGGTTGTTCGGTTTGACCCGAGTTGACCAAAAGTCCACGCCTTATAGAAATTAATTAAAAGCCCATTGGACTTTAATTAAAAAAACATTAGATGTTAATCGGGCTTTGAGACCCGTTGCGATTAAATTTAGAATTTAAGTCATAAAGGTTCGTTAATAAAAGTGTAATATTTAATTTGGAATTAAATAGTGAATTAGAATTAAATGCGTATTAAATTGGATTTAATCATGTAGTTTAATTTAATTCAAGAATTCGTACTTTGAGTACTTATTCGCAAAACGAGTTTGACTCACGCAAAAATCAAATCGTTGTTTGAACATTGGATGATCACTAATTATCAGATTAATTAATTGGATTAGATTGATTGATAACATGCTTGTATGAATACATGGTTGCGATGCATGAATAATGTATATCGGATGGATATTAGTCGGGTGGGACAATTTTGGAAATTGTAATAAATTTGATTTATTAATTGGACCTGCGTGTCCAGCCTTATCACCTCTATACTCTTTGTATTCTCTTCTCACCTATTCCCCTCAATGTAAATGAGGTTTCTTTAGAAGTGTAGTGTAACGGGTAGAAGTAAATACATGTGCTAGCTTTGGAGAGAGAAAATGAGAGATTTGATCTAGGATCAATGTAAAGTATCCATCCGCATATCATTACTATTTTATTTCATATGCGCTTTATTATGTGTTTAGAATGCATGTTTAAGGGTGTATGATGATGAGACCTTAATAAAGATAATAAATTGGTAGCCAATTGCACGCGAAAAACCCTCGCTCAATATCAAGTGTTTTTCCTTCTATTGAGTGATTCTCACTCAAGATCCGAGATTGGCATTGGGTTGTTGGCCAAAGTCAAGCCCTTTGTGTTGGAAAAAATAACCAAGCCCAAGATCAACAAGAACAAACAAAATATATAAATACATGAATGAATAAATTGAAGTATGGCGGAATCATACTCACAATACTTGAAAATGGATGTTTAGATGATGCGAAAACTCCTCCCTTGTGCAGTGAAGCTCTCGGCCAAGAAGAAAAGAGGGACTCAAGTCGAGTTTGATCCTTCCAAGCTCAAGGATTAGTTTCCCATATCACCTATGTATGATCCCTTGAAGGTGCTAGCCTTTGTTGTGATTTTGAATGCACAACTTCTTCAAATCTTGCCACAAAAATTGAAGAAATGGAGAGCCCAATACTGCATGTAGTTTCGGCAATGTGAGAGATAAAAGTTGAATGATTTTTGTTACAAAAAATCAATTTATATTTATGCCATAATATTTATTAAATTAATAATAAACTTATGACACAAATCATGCAATTGCTTAGAGTGTCAAACACTCAATTTCCATGCAAAACCATTGAGTGCATTGTACACTATCTCCATGCAATGCATTAGAATTAAATAATGCATAATATGACATGTGTCATGTAGGCCCCACACGTTTCCAAATGAAAGTGGGCCCACGTGCACTCACGCGTTCGGGTTCGATATTTCCGAAATACCGAACTTACGTCGCGACGTTAATTAAATCGAATTTAAATAAATAATTGCGCCTAGCGAAATTATTATTTACGTCGCTAACGAATTAATTCTAAATTAACTCGTTTGCCCGAATTAAAATCTAATTTTAATTTCGCGTCGAAATCGAATTTCGATTATTATATCGAATATAATATTTTACGATTAATTCCAAATTAATCATTCTCTCTATATGTATAGTACTTTATCCAAGATAAAGTCTCTCCGTAATTAATCCAAGATTAATCGAGTTTGAATCATACGTCATTGGTGAATCTTCGGGAAGCGACCCAAGAGATCTCTGGATATGTTGGCAGTAAATACGGTCGTCAGATTATCCGAACACGTACGTACCAAGTACTACGTTTTTTACCGATTTACAAGACAAGGTTAGCCTCTAGCAAAACGTCATGCCTACCCAATTCTCCAGAAATTTTCTTATTGGAATATAAGATCTATAACAGGCGTAGTATACCGTAGTATAGTGTATATCGAATCAGTATCAGATGATCACATGTAAGGCCTGGGGCTGGAGATGTGTCTGCCCCGTACGATACACATATCGGACATCAAGCAACCAGTCTCTTTGAATCGGATAATCCTGACATAGTCATATTATCCCGATGGTTGCAACCATTATAGAGTACTAGTTCTGTATCCCTCGCGATCATCATCTCCATATGTCTGAAGTGATACTTCCATCTTGACATCACACCCAATACACTACGATTCTCGATAAATCCAGAAGAGGTGTACACAGAACCCGTTAAGTCCTGGACCACCAAAACTAAAGTTTACCGATTGTCGTAAGTACTAGCGATGCAAGTCTCAGGTTAAGATCATATGCACCTACCCTGAAGCGGACTCCCATAGACACGCAGACATACTACCAATGGGATTCCACGGGGTCTATCCAGAGCGAAGCTGTTTTCCGTACCATCGGTAAAACACAACCTCCTACCGCACTTGCATAAGTATCCTATACTTAAATATATGAGAACTATGCCGTTGTGCCCTCACAAATGCACAAGTGCAGTACTAGTCTATTCTGCATTATCGATGTCCAATCTCGATAATACTACGACTAGGGATATTTAATGATTAAACCTTTATGGATTGATACCGTCTCATATCATCACAATCCGGAACTAATCATAGGGACTTTTACCATTTATATCAAAGTAAATAAATTACAAACGGTAAAAGGCAATTTCATTACTACATAGTTAATTTTGTACATAATACAATATCATTTACAAAATAGTGACGCTATGGGTCATAACTGTCTAACAATCTCCCACTTGGCCTATAGCCAGTCACTCAAGCATCTAATACCCGAACTATGTATGTGTCGCTCAAACTTTTCCCGAGGAATTGTTTTCGTCAGCGGATCTGCAATGTTGTCCTCTGATGTGATCTTTTCGATCTTCACATCGCCACGATGTATGATCTCTCGAATCAGATGGAATCGTCGAAGAACATGTTTGGATCGTTGATGAGACCTTGGTTCCTTAGCCTGCGCTATGGCCCCGCTATTGTCACAATACAATAGAACGGGCTCAGCTGCTAATGGAACTACTCCTAATCCAACTAGGAATTTTCGGATCCAAACCGCTTCCTTTGCTGCTTCAGCTGCTGCAATGTACTCCGCTTCAGTTGTTGAATCGGCAACAGTATCTTGCTTGAAGATTTCCAGCTCACTGCTCCATTATTCAAACAAAATATGTACCCGGTTTGCGACTTCAAGTCGTCTCTGTCGGTTTGGAAACTTGCATCGGTATACCCAGATACCTCAAGTTCTCCATCTCCATAGATTAAGAAAACATCCTTAGTTCTCTTAAGATACCTAAGGATACTCTTAACCGCCATCCAGTGATCCTTTCCTGGATCGGCCTGATATCGACTACACATGCTCAAAGCATAGGACACATCAGGTCGTGTACATATCATGGCATACATGATCGATCCGACTGCCGAGGCGAACGGAGTCCGACTCATGTTGTCTCTCTCATCTTGTGTTTTAGGGACACATGTCCTTGATAGATAGACGCCATGTGATGTTGGCAACAGTCCCCTCTTGGACTGATCC
>SKCR01025015.1:0-18478 GCA_019454045.1 Zanthoxylum bungeanum | reverse complement strand
GATTGCGAGCGCATTCGTATTTCGAATTCGAGTGCGGCGTCGCAAGTCACATCAAGCGTCAAATCATTAGTCGCATCAAGCGTCAAATCACTTGTCACTTTGAGTGATGTTACATGACAACATGTCACTGTATTAAAGTAGATGTGACTTGATGGACTTATGATGGAGTTTTGACTTTGGAGTGTGGAACACTCAAGGTCATTACAATTGATTTAATTTGTTTTTTGAAAACAAATTAATTGGTAAAAACATTTATTATTTTTTGGAAAATATATAAACAAATGTTATACCACTTTTGTAATAACTTAACAACATTTCTCTCTCTCATTCTCTCCTTCAAGCTCACGCCCAAGGGACATTTTTCACTGGTTTTTGAAGCCAAAAACGTGAGCAAAGGGAAGCCAAGAGTTGGGTTTTTGTGGCAAAAACTGCAAGTGCTAGCACACTACGAGACTTGCGAAGGTGGTAGGGAGGTTCGCCCATGAGCCGGGATCCGTTAGACGAGGCTTGGAGCTCCGTTTCGCAACTCAAGAACAGAAGACAGTGGACAGTGGACTGCAGCAGTTCACGCCTATAACAGTGAGCATTTTGGCTTGATTCGTCTCCAAATCGACTCAACCGATCGATGTGAGTATTCCGCTACCTCCGTTGATGTATTCACACATTGTTTTCATGTCTTGTTTGATCTTGGGACCTAGATAATAACCAACAAGCGGAAAATGATCCTTCCTCGTGGCTTTGTTTAGCTTCCTGTAGTCCACACATACTCTCCATCCAGTCACCATTTTTGTTGGTATTAGCTCATTCTTTTCATTAGTAACCACAATAATTCCTCCTTTCTTTGGCACACACTGCTTAGGACTTACCTAACTGCTGTCTGAGATGGGGTAAATGATGCCAGCATCCAACCATTTGATGATTTCATTCTTCATAACTTCCTTCATGATTGGATTGAGTCTCCGTTGATGTTCCACTGTGGGTTTGTACTCATCGTTCATCAGGATCTTGTGCATGCAGAATGATGGACTAATGCCTCAAATGTCTGATATAGTCCAGCCAATGGCTTTCTTGTGCTCTCGTAACACTCTCAATAACTTTTCTTTCTGCTCCAATGTTAGAGAATATGAAATAATAACAGGTAATCAGAAGATTTCCAAGAAATGCATACCTGAGATGACTCGGAAGTAACTTCAGCTCCAACTGTGGTGGTTCTTCAATTGAAGGCTTGATCCGGTCTTTCTTTGGTAGTTCCAAACTTTCAATTGGTTGTGTCACTTTGAAACGAAATGGCTTGTCAAGATAGTTGATACATTCCAGAATTTCAGAATCTAACTGAGTGTCAGTCATGTTGGTGATGCAAGCTTCAAGTTTATCTGTGGGAATTGTATCAGTATCATGAATGATACTATCAACAACATCAATTCTGAAACATTCTTCCTCTTTTCTTCACTCGGGAATTTCATAGCTTTGAAAACATTGAAGGTAACTTCTTGGTCCTGAACTTTCATGGTCAGTTCTCCTTTTTGTACATCAATCATAGTTTGACTTGTTGCTAAGAATGGTCTCCCAATGATGATGTGGCACATCTTTCTCTTCATCCATGTCAAGGATAATGAAGTCTGCTGGGAGAATGAGTTTATCAACTTTGACAAGCACGTCTTCAACAATCCTCTTGGAAATGCGAGCGTTCGATCAGCAAGTTGCAATGAAACTGAGGTAGGCATTGCTTCTCCAATTTGCAGTTTCCTGTAAATAGAAAAAGGCATTAAATTAACACTTGCACCTAAATCACATAAAGCCTTACCGAAGTTATGTTCTCCTATGATGTAAGGAATGGTGAAACTTCCAGGATCCTTCAACTTTGGGGGAAGTTTTCTCTGAATGATGGCGCTGCATTCTTCTGATAATGCTACTGTCTCATAATCTCCCAATCTCCGTTTTTGTGAAAGAATATCTTTCATGAATTTAGTATAGCTAGGCATTTGTTCCAAAGCTTCTGTAAATGGGATGTTGATGTGCAGCTTTTTGAAAACCTCCAAGAATCGAGCGAACTGCTTGTCCAGTTTGCTTTTCTGAAGACGCTGAGGAAAAGGCGGAGGTGGAGTGATCTGTTCTTTTTCCTTTGCTTCTTTTTCATCCATCTGTTTCTCTGTTTCTTTTGGAACATCTTAAATGGTTGCCTTGATTCCAACATCTTTGTTGATTTCAGTAGCACTTTTTAAGGTGATGACTTGACATTGCTCCTTCCCTCGGTTCCTTGGATTTGGTTCTGTATTGCTGGGAAGATTTCCTGGTGGTCTGTAACTCTGAGCATTGGCCAGTTGTCCAATTTGATTCTCCAGTGCTTTGATGGAAGCATATTGGCTTTGAAACATAGCATCATATGTTGCTTGTTGCTTTTTAAACATCTCTGCAAGCCAATCTTTCATTTCTGGGTCTTTTTCAACTTCCTGGCTTTTGTTCTGTTGCTAGAATCCAGGTGGTAGATAGTTCTTTTTCCCTAAATTGTTACTCCATGAGAAATTGGGATGATTCCTCGACCCTGGATTGTAGGTGTTGGAAAATGGATTGTTCCCCTGTCTGTTGAAATTGTTGACATAGTTCATCGTTTCTTCAAGTTGATTTTGTTCTGGTGCTTCTCCATATGGTGAATTTGTGGTTCCAATGTTACTTTGCATGCAGAGAGTCTCCATGAATTTGCATATCTGATCCAGTTTGGTACTGACTGCTGAATTGGCTCCAACTTCATAAATTCCAGCAATTCGTTGAATCATGCTCCTTTCTGTTGGACAATGAATTGTTGTTGGCCATTTCTTCAATTAGGTCTCAAGCTTGTTCTTCTCATTTTTCCATCAACGCTCCTCCAGCAGCAGCATCAATTGTTGTTCTCATTATTCCAGAAAGTCCATTATAGAATGTTTGGACTTGAAGCCATTTTGGAATCTCATGGTGAGGACATTTTTGGAGCAAATCTTTGTAACTTTCCCAACCTTCGTAGAGAGTTTCTGATTCTTGTTGCACAAAGGATGTGATGTCATTCCTCAATTTTCCAGTTCTGGCTGGTGGAAAGTACTTTGCAAGAAATTTGGTGGCTAAAGCGTTCCAAGTTCTGATGGAACCTGCTGGAAGTGAATGTAGTCAAGCTTTAGCTCTGTCCTTCAAGGAGTATGGAAAAACACGCAGTCTCATTGCTTCTTCAGCATCTCGGTTGTAATTGAAAGTGCCGCAAACTTCCAGGAAGTTATTGATGTGGGTATTAGGATCTTCAGTTGCTTTTCCCCCAAATTGCACTGATTGCTGAATCATCTGAATGCAAGTTTTGATGTCACCTGCATTCGCTGGTAAAGGAGGAAGTACAATACATGAAATGAGGCCATCTACCACCGGAATGGTTCTGTCTCGAATAGGAATAGGTGGTGCAACCTCCAAAGGTTCAGGTTTCATGTTAATAATTGCTTTTTGGCCTTGCCGCCTTTCCCTTCTTAACTGTCTGATGGTTCTTTCAATTTCTGGGTCAAGCGGCCGTAGTTCAAAGCTTCTGGTTCGTCTCATTAAGATTCTGATAACCTGCAACACAATAAAACAAAAACAATAAGTAAAAAGAAAATAGATACAAGTAACGTATCTAACCTCAAAACTAATAATAAAAGATAAAGAAGTCCCCGGCAACGGCTCCAAAAACTTGACCAGCGTAAACACACACGTATAACTCAAGCGCACGTATCGTTCAAGTAGTATAAAAAGTATCGATCCCACGAGGACTTATTACCTATTCTATTAATTTTATGAGGTCAAGTTATTATTAATATCTAACAAGTTTATTATTTGAAATGACGATGATTCTAAATTTAAAACAAGTAAAAGAAATTGAGAGTAGATTAATGAGAATTAAAAACTATCTAGGGTTGTGAATTTTTCCAATATTAATTAAAAGATGAGGTATTTAAATCATAGTTGGGTAAATATTGATTTATTAATCTAGAACATTAAATTATGTAAAAGCCACTTCTGATGGTCATTTACAAATACCTAGTTTAATTCAATTGAATCATATGTCTATGTCAATTAAATTACCTAGATTCATTAAGATTGAATTCCAATTATGATTACCCCCGCCCAATAGGTATATTCCTATCCTGTAAGGAAATCTATTAAAGGTTTATCTATCCATAAAGAAGATCGTGGGTTGTTGAGTATAAGGTCTTTAAACTTAAAGTCCCTATGTCTAGTTCATTTTAAGTTTAACTAATCAATTTTATTAATGGCCAGTTAATAAAAAGGCTTTAAGATTATGACTCAACAAATAATTCTTTAATTACCCAACCTATAATCTAACCCTTTTTAAAACCAGTGATATTAGATTTTATCACAACCCTAGATATTTAACTTAGTTACAATACATAGCTAAAGCTGATAAAAACTTAAAAGACATAAAATGAAATTGCTGAAAAGTAATTGTAGAATAATGAATTGCAATAAAAAGAAATGAAATGTTAAGTAAATGGAAATAACTTCTATTATATACTATTTAGATATCTCCCATAAAATAATATTATATATACTTGTGATATTTTAAACCAACCGTCCGGAATGGCGGTATCCTGATTAAGTCAAATTCAAATATATCAGCCATAAGGCGGAACAGAAATATAAACCAGCCATAAGGCGGAACTAAATTAAATCAACCGACCTAGAATGGCGGTATCCTCATTAAGTCAGGTTTAACCAGTTTAAATTGAATAACCAACCGACCTAGAATGGCGGTGTATTTTTATTAATTCAAGTTTTAAATAGTTTATATATTATATTTTAAGGGAGATTAATCTGAAAAGCAAAAGTAAAAGAATTACCTTATTACCTCAGCATAGAGAAGTTACCCCATCATGGATGGTTAGAATTACTACTACAAAACGTTAATAAAACTGAAAATAAGAAGAAAATAAGAAGAACTCTCTTTTATATAAATAT
This sequence comes from Zanthoxylum bungeanum, assembly GCA_019454045.1. Classification (NCBI taxonomy): domain Eukaryota; kingdom Viridiplantae; phylum Streptophyta; class Magnoliopsida; order Sapindales; family Rutaceae; genus Zanthoxylum; species Zanthoxylum bungeanum. Next base: position 13,510 of record SKCR01025015.1, on the reverse strand, counting down.
TTCAGAGGATTTTTGGTACATTGAAACTAAGAAATTTGAACTCTATTTATAGGTGCAGAAAACCCTATGGCGTCGCGACACCAGCCCCTTTTTGCTTGGCACAATCTCGTCCGGACACGTGGCAAGGCGGCTGAAAAATTTCGGCTCGTTGAATTTTTGACACGTGGCTCGTTGAATTTACGACACGTGGCACGGAGGCTGAAAATTTCAGCTCGTTGATTTTTTTGACACGTGGCATGCACATTAGCAAGTCTGCTCAGCTGGGCATCGCGACGCGCAAGTCCTCGGCGTCGCGACGCCAAAAATGACTATTTTGCCCTTTGTTTTTTTTTTGTCTGTTTTATCCCCAATTTGTCTCCAATGCTTTCCAAACTTTAATTTTTTTTTTTTTTATTTTTGGAAAAGGTTTCCAAATTTTATTTATCTGCAAAATAACACAAAATACATCAAAACATTCACAAAACTCAAGAAACTATACAAAATATTAAGTTAAATGAGTGAGAAATAGTGATACATTTATCACTCATCATAGCAGCTTGTGAAGCAGTTAAGGAAGCAGTCTGGCTCTGTAAATTCTTGGCAGATCTGGAAGTTATTCCAGTTATGGATAAACCACTCACATTTTATTGTGATAATAGTGGTGTAGTGGAAAATTCAAAAGAACCAAGAAGCCACAAGAGGGGAAAGAATATAGAGAGGAAATATCATATCATCAGGGAGATAGTGTAGAGAGGAGACGTTTATGTCACAAAGATTGCATCCGTAGATAACCTTGCTAATCCGTTTATAAAGACCTTGTCAGCTAAAGTGTTTGAAGGTCACCTAGATGGTATAAAATTACGTGACATGTCCCATTTGCTCTAGTACAAGTGGGAGATTGTTGGGATATATGCCCTAGAGCTTCATGTAATGTAAACAATTTTATATGTTATGAAATAAAATGATGCATTATTCATTTATCAAAGTGTTTGTTTAAATTTCGCATATTGTAAGTTATCTTAATTACCCTACATTACACATGTACCTTCAGACTTAGTGTATGAGTGTCATACACAATAGGATTTAAGTCTGAAGTTAGTAATCTAAAATAGTCCATATAGAGCAAACAAAATATGTACTTTGTTTGTGGTTTATCTATACCTATGGTCCATTCTATAATTGTATGGCGGCTAAAGTGTTTGAAGGTCACCTAGATGGTTTAAGATTACGTGACATGTCTCATTTTCTCTAGTGCAAGTGGGAGATTATTGGAATATATGCCCTAGAGCTTCATGTAATGTAAACGGTTTTATATGTTATGAAATAAAATGATGCATTATTCATTTATCAAAGTGTTTGTTTGAATTTTGCATATTATAAATTATCTTGATTACCCTAGATTACACATGTACCTTAAGACTTAGTGTATGAGTGTCATACACAAGAGGATTTAAGTCTGAAGTTGGTAATCTAAAAAAATCCATAGAGAGCAAACAAAGCAGATACTTTATTTGTGGTTTATCTATAGCTGTGGTCCATTCTATAATTGTATGGCGACCTTGATTCAGGATCGTCCATATTGAGACATGAGAATGAAGGCACCTTGTATGATGTGATCATATATGACTGGACCCAGATAGAAATGACTTTCTTATAATATTTGTTAAATAAAGAAATTCATTTCCATATACTAGATGGTCATAAATGGATTGATCTTAATCCTGAGTGTACTACGAACTCCTGCATGACAAGGTATGTCCTTTGATTTACAAAGGTGAGGTTGGTGTAGCATTCATGACCAATAGATACGACTTTGGAGACATGGTTTGGTGTGTAGCCGGGGATATTTTACATAGACATGGAGTTCACTCCTTCTTGCGAGAAGTAGAGGAGTATATTCCTTAAGGGTTGATTCGGTACTTGAACAGTTAGAGCGCTCGAGTTTTTCTATTATGAATAAAAAGATTAAAATTTATAATTTTTATGAATAAATCGTTCATTAAAGAATCAATGGTAGTGACTATATCGATGGACACCGACGTGGTTCAACTTAATATACTATCTGCGACAACGAGAGTGCAACTTCAGGTTTTTAGTGGAATAACCCGAAGTTAATAATTTGGAATATTTAATTAAGAACTTAATTAATATTTTGAGATTATTGGAGCTCGGAACCGTAGGTCCATTTGGTCTCCGTGCCAGCTCAATATACTGTAGCGGATTTATTGTAATTGGATAGTCCAATTATATACTCACAAATGTATAAATATTATTAATATGATTAATAATATTTTTTGTCACACTTGAAACTATATGTTAAAAGTTTAATATATGGTTTTATTAAATATATGATAATTAAAAACTTGTATTAAATTATATTAGATGTACTTTAATGGAAGGTCAAATTTTGAATTTCCAAATTTTTGGGTTTTGGAAACCCTTGGCATTATTTTGGTAGTTACACAATTTAAATGGGTGTTAACTATTCAATTCTATAACATATATTTTCTTTATGGAAAGTTAATATTGTTTTTACAAAAATTAATAAAAATAATGCCTTTGCTGAATTTATGCAAGGGGAAAAGTGAAGGTTTTTCATTTGTTTTGAAAAATATAACCCTAAGTATAAAAAGAAAAATATGTTTTTTTTATTTTTGTTAACTCTCTCATGCAACCCTAGCATCCATCTTCTTCTTCTTCATTCTTTCTCAAGTGTTAAGAAAAACCAAAAAGAAATAACAAGAAGAAAAATAAATAAATAAAATATTTGTGTGACATTAATATCTAAAAAGTTTAGGGATAAGTTTTGTGTGTCTAGCCCACACTGGTTTCCGTTAGTTGTGAGACATAACACGAAAGACTCTCTTAGTGTTGAACCAAAATCCATCACCTTTCTTCTTCATTGACTCACGGCAGTAGAGGTTAATTTGCCCAATGTCGAGCACATCTAAGGTGATTCGGGGCTCGGTTTATTTTTGTTTTAATCCAGAATTTTTTGGAAATACAAAGGGTTGTTTTATGGCTGTGTTGGGGCTGTTTTTATTTGAAAAATCACATCTGAAACATTACTACAATTCACTCAAATTTGGGGTTGTTTTAACAGTGTGCTAGGTGCATTTCGGGTGCTAAAACAGTTCTGTTTTGTTACTCTGTTCGAGGGCTGTTCGAGGACTGTTCTGGGGCTGAAATTTTGTTCAAAACATAAGTAAAATTTCAATGGTACTGCTAGTCACATTCGTCCACTTGGTGGTAAGGGCAGAAAAAGTTTTCAAGTCCGATCCGGGTGCCTTATGTGCTTCCGCTGCGCAAGGAAAGCGTTTCCTACAATTGGTATCGAGAGCAAGGTTGAAAAGTGTTCTTAACCCTTCTCTTTTTTATTTAAAGTTACTGTTTTTATATATTTATATGAGTTTTAAATAATGATATGCATGTTTAGATGAGTAGGCACAAAATAATATTCCTGAGATGAATGGTTAATATTTTTTCATATGATGAATTGATTTTGCATTGGTGGTAAATTTTTTCGGCTCTTATTTTTGTTTGTTTTGGTTTTGGGATGTAAGGCCATAAGGCCATTATTTACAATTGTTGTAATTTTAATTTTCAAATGTAAAATTTCAATTGTTGGAATTTGGAGCACCGAAGTCACAAAAGGAGTCAACACTACCTTGGAGCATGATTTGAAGACCAATGGATGCCTTGTGAAATTTTGTACTAATTAAATTAGTATAGGAAAAAATAAGAGCCCAGTAAATACAATTTTTTTATGTTATATTTAAGGGTGTTCACGGGTCGGGTTTTTTGAAATTTTGTGATACCCGATTGGGTCGGGTCGCGGGTCGGGTCACGCGAATGTGGAACCTGTTCGGGTCGGGTCAAGTCATCGGGTTATGAAAAAATTAAAATTTTTTTAATGAATTAATTATTTTGAAATAAAAATATTAGTTATTTTTTGTCCAAAAAATTATCATATATATAATATTTTCATGCAAAAAATTAATAAACAAATGAAATAATAGTAAAAACTTTAAAAAAATAATAATAAAATTTTAGAAAAATAATAAAATTTTTAGAAAAGTAATAAATTTTTTGAAAAATAATAAAAATATTATATGGTCGGGTCGGGTTTAAATTTTGCAAATTTTTTTTGAACCCGAACAGGTCGGGTCGGGTCGCGGGTTGACCCGACCCTATGAACACCCCTAGTTATATGTATGTTTTAATTCGAAATGTTTGAATAACATGTCATATAGTTAGGGTGTCTATTCTTGCATTTCACATGTCATAACATGCTTTGGATGCATAATCATTATAGACATGAAATATGATTTTATGTGATTTAAAATGTTTAAATAAGAATATGATATGCATGAAAAATAATTAATTGGTTTTAAGGTTTAAAATTTCAATTCTAATATATTGGGCTTAATAAGTGCATCATAAATTCCATTGGTATATATGATGGAAACCCGGATATAAATTCCATAGCCGAATCCAAATGGACGGTAATGTGGTCTGCACTCAGGATACAATCTCACGTACCTTTGGATTTTATAACGCACTTAGATTAATTAAATGGTTTAATTAAAATCTTGACCATTTTAGGATTCCAAAATTTTAAACTAATTAGTATTATAGTATTTTAAGAGTTAAAATATAATAGGTCAGTAAATTAGTTCGATAGAGTAAAATAATTAGTAGAGACTAATAGACATTAGTGAGATAAATTTTAAGAGTTAAAATTGGTTAGGTCACTAATGGTAAACTAGTGTAAATAAGTGTTGTGATTTATTCGCCATAATATTATTCACACTAGCAAATTAAAATATTGGATATTTTAAAAATAGAAACCTTAAATTTAAAATAGTGAGTGAGAGAGGGATATACGACAGTATATCCTGGGCTCTCCGTTGTTAGTCCGAAAACGTGAGATTCACAAGGCGCTTTGAGATGACTTTATTTTCGTCCCCTACGAATGATGTCCATTTTGGGTCTGTTGGTAATCTAATAACCATGTCCCAAGATCAAAAACAAGCAAAATATATATAAGAATGAACTACATTGAAGTAATGGCGGAAACAATACTCACAAAAACGGAATGAGGATGCAATGGATGAAACAAATGTTGCTCCTTTGTGCAGTGGAGGATTCGGCCAAGATGAAAAGAAATGCTCCAAGCAAAGTTTGATCCTTCCAAGCTCTAAGATGAGTTTCCCATAACACCTTGTATGATCCCTTGATGTTGCTAGCCAAAGTTGTGTGTTAGAGTTCCAAACAAGCACACTTTCTTCTTGTCTTGCCACAAAACAAATGAAGAATTGGAGAGAGCTTTGAGAGCTCACTGTTTCGGTAATTAGAGAGGGAGAGAGAAGGATTTGATTTTTGTCTCAAAAATCAATTTATATTTATGTCATAATTATATTAAATAATAATATACTTATGACACAAACCATGCAAAGACTTAGAGTGTCTAACACTCAATTTCCATGCAATACCCTTGAGTGCTTTGTACACTATCTACATGCAATACATCTTGATTAAATAATGCAAATAATGACAAGTGTCATGTGGGCCCCACACGTTTCCAAATGAAAGTGGGCCCACGTGCACTCACGCGTTCGGGTTCGATATTTCCGAAATACCGAGCTTACGTCGCGACGTTAATTAAATCGAATTTAAATAAATAATTGCGCCTAGCGAAATTATTATTTACGTCGCTAACGAATTAATTCTAAATTAACTCGTTTGCCCGAATTAAAATCTAATTTTAATTTCGCGTCGAAATCGAATTCCGATTATTATATCGAATATAATAATTTTACGATTAATTCTAAATTAATCGTCTCTCTCTTTTTATAGTATTTTATCCAAGATAAAGTCTCTCCGTAATTAATCCAAGATTAATCGAGTTTGAATCATACGTCATCGGTGAATCTTCGGGAAGCGACCCAAGAGACCTCTAGATATGTTGGCAGTAAATCCGGTTGTCGAACTATTCGAACACGTACGTACCAAGTACTACGTTTTTACCGATTTACAAGACAAGGTTAGCTTCTAGCAAAACGCCATGCCTACCCAATTCTCTAGAAATATTCTTACTGGAATATTAGATCTATAACAGGCGTAGTATACCGTAGTATAGTGTATATCGAACCAGTATCGGATGATCACATGTAAGGCCTGGGGCTGGATATGTGTCTGCCCCGTACGATACACATATCGGACATCAAGCAACCAGTCTCTTTGAATCGGATAATCCTGACCTAGTCATATTATCCCGATGGTTGCAACCATTATAGAGTACTAGTTCTGTATCCCTCGCGATCATCATCTCCATATGTCTGAAGTGATACTTCCATCTTGACATCACACCCAGTACACTACGATTCTCGATAAACCCAGAAGAGGTATACACAGAACTCGTTAAAGCCCTGGACCACCAAACCTAAATTTTACCGATTGTCGTAAGTACTAGCGATGCAAATCTCAGGTTAAGATCATATGCACCTACCCTGAAACGGACTCCCATAGACACGCAGACATACTACCAATGGGACTCCGCGGGGTCTATCCAGAGCGAAGCTGTTTTCCGTACTATCGGTAAAACACAACCTCCTACCGCACTTGCATAAGTATCCAATACTTAAATATATGAGAACTATGCCGTTGTGCCCTCACAACATGCACAAGTGCAGTACTAGTCTATACCGCATTATCGATGTCCAATCTCGATAATACTACGACTAGGGATATTTAATGATTAAACCTTTATGGATGATACTGTCACATATCATCACAATCCGGAACTAATCATAGGGACTTTTACCATTTATATATCGAAGTAATTAAATTACAAAACGGTAAAAGGCAATTTCATTACTACATAGTTAATTTTGTACAATAATACAATATCATTTACAAAATAGTGACGCTATGGGTCATTACTGTCTAACAGGGTCAATATCAAGTTTGGATTCTGAGAGGATAGAGATTCTAGATGTATCTGGTGAACTGACCTACCCTAAGGTGGCACTTCACTAGTTAAGTCCAGGGGTCCCGAAACGACGCGTCACACTCACAAAGGAATGATTAAATGTTAATCAAAATTCTTTGGTCGAATCAAACAGTAGTTGGTTAATATAAGAATAAGAGTTATTCCCGCATATATTAATTGCGATTGTCTCGATCTATCATGTAAATACTTGACCTACCCTACGGCGACACTTATTTGTGGGATGCTACCGACAGGGAATAGATCGTACTCTCCCCCTGAGCCACTCACTTTCTAACTAAGAACAACATTAATACTATTTCTCATTCCAAAATCTTATGTATGGGACGGTTGCCTAAACATGACAACATGATATGCAAGTTGGACATTAATAACTGTATACTCAATAACACTTGCTTTTATAACTTTATAGATATACATTTTAACCTTATACAACGACTGTCCAAAATCAATGACTTATAGATGACTACTTTTTTACTCTAAATGGACTCTCTCTCTCTAAATTGACTTGGTGGACTAAACCATCTAGTGACTGCCATCACTATCCATCCTCTCGAGCTCATCCTTCGGGAATACCTACAAAATAGAGAAACTGGAAGTGGGGGGGATAGATCGTTTGAATGATCTAAGTGAGTGGACAGTTTTTTAGAAAAATAGGTATTAAAATGCCTTTGAAAATACATGGTTCTAAAACCCAAATCATCTTAATTATCCTTTCTAAAATCTCTTTTATTAACTGAAAAAAAAAAAAAAAACTTTCTTTCTTTCTGGAAAACTTTATCTGAAATCTGTTTTTCTGAAAGTTTCTTATAAACTTTATTTCTAGAAGACTTCTCTCTGTGAAACTATCTCTTCTGAAAATCTGTCTTTGAAAACTATCTCTGAAAAACCTGATGCATGGGGGCGTTACGTATTGTTGTCCCCTCATACGCCAAATGAGAGCCAGTAGTGCAAAACTATGACATTGGGTGTTACGTATCGTTGTCCCCCAAAGCATGCCACTACCTGTCCCTGAAACTAGTGGCATTGGGGCGTTATGTATCCCTGTCCCCCAAGCCACTGAACTAGAACTAGCGGTGCGAATCTATGCTACCCTCCAAGCTCTAAATCTAGGATCTAGGGGCATCTGTCATCCCTATTCCTGAACTAGGATATGGGGACGTTATGTATCGCCGTCCCCCTAGTCCTCTACATGTGCACATGTTCCCCCCGTCAATTCTATATCTGTGACAAGTTACATACTGAGGTGAGTTTTTCCCCATATCTCGAAAACTTAAAACTCAATTTCTAAATCATTCTTTCAAAAACTCAACATATAAGAAAGCTTATCTTTTAGAGACATACTATCTCTTAAAACAACTGATGAAAAGTCTGGCTAACGCCCTAAAAATGCTAAAAAGTAAGTCTTGAGTCAAACATTAAAATAAATCAACTTTGAAAAGAAAGGTCCATTCACTAATTTGAAGTCGCGCTAGCCTTACTTTACTTCGCTGAAGAAAATTGCGGTTCTTGCGATAATCTATAATTGATAATCTTGATTAGAAGATGGACTGAGAAAAGTTACGAGATAATTTATCTATTCAAGTACTCATTAACACTTCACTACGTATCATGTGTATATCATGACATAATGTATATATACGAACTGATATGAGACCTTTGGGGTGGCCTCTAACAAGCTAAGGTGAAGCTGGAATGAATTAAAAATATTTTGGGAAATTTTGGTCTTCCCGTCGGGACGCAGAGCCTTGCGCATCACGACGATAACCATTCAACAAACAAATGTTTGAAGATTTCCATTGCGCGTTGTGACGCTAGTCCTTGTGCGTCGCGACACGTGGTGTTTAGCGTCGTAACGCTAGGCCAAAATTCAGGGCTTACCATGAACTTTTCCATGTCAAATTGCTCAAACACACTTCCATACCATAAATTTTACACAACAACTCTTTAATCCTCCATACTCACACATCCTATATCATCATCAAAGCAACCCTTAAATCTCTTAAATCTCAATTTATTCAAAATCTAAGATTTCCATAAACTTTGACATTTTCCTAATACAATGAGTTTCTTAGTTTATTTTTCACCTAAATGCAATCCCTAACATGCCACTAACACTAACATATCTTCATATCATCAAGATTTCATAATTTCAAAATTGGGTCAAAGTTCAATTACCTTATATTCCTATAATTTCATTTACTCATCAAGCTCCCCATGGTGGATTTTCTTATTCTTTGTTTGATGAATGGGTATATAGCACTTGTTCCTTCTTCCTTCTTTCCTCTTTCTTCTTCTTTCTTCCTTCTTCTTGTTTCTCTTTCTCCATCTTCTCACGTTTCTTCATCTCTTCAAGCATTTTTAGGAAAGTTTGAATAGTGTCCCTCTTTTATACTTAGGGGCTATTTGATATTTTGTTTTGTGAAGAAAAGTTTGGAACGTTTGAGAAAGTTTGAGATTTTTCTAGATGGGTCCGCGATATTATTCACTCAGATTTGTGACCTGGGTTTTTAACCTGTTTCTGGTTCGGATTTGGAAAACTATTCAATAGGTAAGTTTTATGTCTCGATCTCAGCTTTCTGATGATATAAAATTCATAAATATTGGAGTTCGTATAAGAAAGTTATGCCCCAAATACCATAGATTTTATGGAGTGGTACATCGTACAATTTCGTATCGGAACTTCTAGGAATATACCGATTGTCCCCAATGTCATTTCATGAGTGTATATGTGTCCATACATAATTTATATTATGCGACATTTGTCTCGTAATGTAATAGTAGTCGAGATTACCGATCATTAAAAATTCTCACCCCCTTAATTAGGATTCGTCCTCGAATCCTTTCTGGGTTTAACTCACAGATTCATCTTGGTTGGAGGGTATTTGTTTCTCTGTTTTTTCTTATCTCCCTCAACTTATTTTATGCTTTTCTGTTTGAGATCTTGATACTAAGACCTTTGGAAATCTTTGGCCTTACTTATACATACCACTTTCAAAGTTTATGAGCCTTAGTGAGTAATTTCTTGAATTTCTGACTGAGGAATAATTCTTTATTCTCATTCCATGAATCTTCTGCTTAGTACTCTACACTTACCATCATACTGCAACTACCTCTATGCATAACATAAATCTCATTTCTAAACCGCTAGTCGTACTTAACCTCCTTTAATTCAACTATTTGCATGAGCTATCAGTTTTAGAATGGTACTATATTCGTGCCTTGTCGTCTTACTCAAATTAGCTTTATTCTAATTTGAAACCTGTTATATCCTCTGTCATGACAAAAATAACTCCAAAATATCCTTCGGAACTTCTGTTATTCTTCACGTTTAGGGTATTACCATGTACTTTATACTATAGCCAAAAACCTTCACTTTCCCTTAATTTGTGTATACTTCAGGTTCTTCAGCTATTCCTCATAATATAACTACTTAAACGACCATTTAAGATATATTTTATTAGATATTTTCTTTGTTCTACACACTAGATCTTATTTTAATATTCATCATCGTATCTTAACTGACTAGTTGCTTTTTTCCATTTTTCTCCTTGCGAAGTCCTTGCTGCTGATGAGCTTTTTCCTTTGAGTTCTTACACAATTGACTATTTATGGGTTTAGGACATCATAACCCATAATTAACTTCTCCATGCACTCTAGAATGCTCCACCTTCAATTATCATTTGAATCTTATCTTGTTCAGAGTTGTCACGATCTCAACAATTTCAGTATTCTTAGTTTCCTTGATCGTCTCTAAATTATACTTAGTTTCTTTTTGAGTTATCCTCTACCTCATCTTCAATGGTACATTACGAAAAGAACATATGGGTCACTATCATCATCTTTTCTTCTTATTAATATGATAAAATATCAGTCTTTCCCCAATTAAGAAAAAAACTTACTATTCCAAAGTACCATTTAAAATTTATCTTATCATCATACATCTTCGTCATTTTTTTCCTCTTGTCTATTCTATTATAATTCTATCTCAACAGTTTTATCTCTACCTTTAACTTGATGTCCTTCATTTCTTCTTTCTTGTTCTTAATTATTTATGGAATTTCTAGTTCCTTTGTATCTGTCTTTTATCTTGAGGGGCATCAACCTTTTCAATTCTCTGGTTATGTCTATTGTTGGTTCTTTTGCATTCCAATATTGCTCGTCTACCATTTTCTCTCTTGATCATATCATATAGACTGTGTTTCTTCTAAATCTTTTACTTAGCACCATTTCTCATTTTACATTGTTCTTGTACTAGATCTGAAGATTTTTATATTTTGACCTACTTTACTGTGTATTCAATTGCTTCTAGGAATATCTTTGAAGTAAGAATCGCGGTCCATCTTTGCTATCGTTATTTAATGAGGGTTAGGAGGGTGGGGTGGGTCCTAATGTATTTCTCATGGTGGTAGTCTCACTACCTACCCATAAAATGGTTGTATTTGCTGCTTATCTGTAAGCCTACAACTCTCATATTTACCCATCTGGCGTCGACTATCGTACTAAAATTCTTCTACTAGATATTACTCGAGTTTCCTGTTTCACTTCACTCTTGATCCTCCTTTCGACTATTGGTGATACTACTTCTTATTATGAACCTTCTCTAGAGCCATGCTTTCTAAAATACTCTACTATGTCATCTATGTTGCTTAACTACCTTAAATCGTTACTTTTTCTCAAAGTCCTGTTATATTCCATATTGTTATTTCTACTTAAGAAGCTTACCCTGCTACATAGAGTTCTTTCTTATCTCGGTTCCTTGAACTCCTCTCATCTTTACTCTCATGGAGTCTCTATCGTCTTCGTTTGCCTAAGACATTTCTACTAGCTTTTGGTTTAGGTACCGCTCTCCATCTATTTCTTCCGACTTAGTCAATAAGACTCCTTAAGGGTTATGTACTATATTTCTGGGAATCACTCTCCCTAATCCACTTGTGTTCTTGAGCCTTAACTCCCTTAAGGGTCTTCAATACAATGATGATTTCTATATTTGGCTCAACTAACCATGACTTCAGACTATCCTTTCTCATGTTTCTTATCTATGTTCCGTTGAACTCAATGGTTCGGCTGTCTAACTGTCTCGTGGTTTATCTATTTTTTCTGATGCTCTTCTTTACTTGTTCAAATACTTGCTAAACTCTAAGTTTAGGGGTGAATACTTGCTTCCCTTGAAGATCTGGAAAAATGCATGTTTCTGTCAACTATCTGACTCCAATGATGGTCCGATTGGGTGCCTATACACCTCTTGGGGGTCGGAACTACTGGACATAATAGTTATCGCTTATTCTGTTGGAATCTGTGTCGACTACTCCAAGTCTTAAGATTTCTGTAATTTTGATCAACTATGTTGAGGTTTCCATTTACATTATTATCTCAAGCCATATTATACTGAATTTTCTTATTGCTTCCCGTAGAGTTCTTTATTATTTATTTCCATAACTTATTCTCTAGTTCCATATTGTGCTTCTAAGGCTAATGGTGGCTTATTTCCATTGACTACTTCCTAGATCTGCTCTCTGCTCTTGTTATAGGCTACCGCTACGCCGTATAATCTTATTGTTCACACTAATATTCTTTGCTAACTTCCGATTATCTCCCATCTCATAAATCTTTCCTTTTTAAACTTTCAAGAATCTTTATTAGCATTTGACCAATCTATGGATTTCTGCAGGTATTTCTTGTTGGATAATATGACCCATAGCGTCACTATTTGCACAGAACATTGTGTTGCTGTAGCAAAGTTAACTATGTAACAAGGAAATTGCACTCTCGTCATTTGTGATTAGATCACCATAGATATATAAATGAAGAGAGGTCCCTATGATTAGTTCCTAGATGAGATGATATGAGACAGTATCAATCCACGAAGGATTAATCATTAAATATCCCTAGCCGTAGTATTATCGAGACTGGACATCGATAATGCGGAATAGGCTAGTATTGCACTTGTGCGCGTTGTGAGGGCACAACGGCATAGTTCTCATATATATAAGTATTGGATACTTATGCAAGTGCGATAGGAGGTCGTGTTTCACCGATGGTACGGGAAACAGCTTCGCTCTGGATAGACCCTTCGGAATCCCATTGGTATTATGACTAGGTGTCTATGGGAGGCCGAAATCAAGGTAGGTGTGTAGTCTTAACCTGAGACTTACATCGCTAATACTTACGACAATCGGTAAACTTTGGTTTTGGTGGTTGGGGGATCTTAACTGGTTCTGTGTTCACCACTTCTGGGTTTATCAGAGAGTCGTAGTGTATTGGATGTGATGTCGAGACGGAAGTATCACTCCAGTCATAATGGAGATGATGTCACGCAGGATACGGTATCAGTGCTCTTTTAGTGATGCGCATCCAATCGGGATATTATGACCAGGTCATGAATATCCGATTATAGAGACTAGTTACCAGACATCCGATATGTGTTTCGGACGGGGCAGACACTTATCCAGCCCCAGCCCTAGCACGTGACCATCCGATACTGGGCCGATATGCACAATACATTTGTATACTACGCTT
>SKCR01025014.1:0-18514 GCA_019454045.1 Zanthoxylum bungeanum | reverse complement strand
CTTCAGGCTCTTGTTTCTCGAAAAATGTCTTCTTCAACCATTCAAATGGCTGGAGGAAAAAATTAGGTTAGCAGAAGTTCCAGAGAAACATAATCAACTGATGAAAATCTCCCAATATGCAACATAAACATAAGTTCTCTAAAAATAACAAACACTGAAAGAAGTGTGTGTGTGTGTGAGCTTCAATAAAAGGAATGTTGGCTCATCCTCTCGGGCAATAGCACAAGCTCATTTGATAAATAATAGCTTTCATGTGATTTCAAAACACTGGAAGCCAGATAAAATGGAATTGAGAATGGAGAACTGACCACTACAAAAATTGTGACACACCGCCATAGAACTAAGGACATCGATAGAAAAACATTAACAGACCTCCTGATCAATGGAAAAAAAAAAAAACAAAAAACCAGCCAAAAAAGGAAAAGGAATAAGAAGCATCAAATAACCTGTAAAACAATTATTAAAAATCATTAACACAAAAACACAGCACTTGGACATTCAAAATATTAATGATTTCTACATGTAAAAGAAGAAACTGTTTTTCAAGTTTGCACATAACTGATTCAGCTATGCTCCAGTCCATGAACACCAAGCTGCCTAACCATTGATTATCAACACCATATCTACAAACTTCTCAGTATCCATTAAATCGGTGTGTTAAATTCTCAGCCCAAAATTTTTTATTTCTTTTCTAATTTATGCCACCAAAATTTTTTTATTTCTTTTCTAATTTATGCCACCTAAAATTATGCTATCGTGACAAAGTAAAATATGCATCTTCTTATGTTTATTTCAATTTATTGTTCAAAATGACATCTTCTTGCTAAAGGAATCAATAATCGTCCGCACGGGGCGTGACTTGGTGGTGTAGGGTCATGGGTTCGAATCCAGGAAATACGTTTCTTGTAAAAGTCTGAGACAGCTAGGGTTTTGCCGGCTCCGCTTAAGCCCAGGGTGATTTGGTGATAGGATTTACAACGATTTCAAAAAAAAAAAAATCAACAACCATACATGGAACAAATGTCTTCTAAAAAGAGTTCATCACAACAACTTCAACAGTTCCTTCATTTCCCATTTCAACTTATTTCTCTCCCCACAGATTGAGTGATAGACATATCAATAAACAATTGATTCCCAATCATAATCATTATTGATTCAATGACAATTTTTTTTTTTTTAAAAAATATGGACTTGCATGTATAAAATCATTCATAAGCAGCCATATACAAAACATAGAACTAGCAGTTGCTAACAAATATTAAAAATTCCAAACAAAACCCAGATCAAAAGAAGACAAAGTCAATTCTTTTTGTCAAAAAAGCAGCAGGAGAAAAGATCAGATCAGAATCATAAATTTCATATTTTTACTGAAGTTTTCTAAAATCGTCCAAAAGTAGTACCAAAAAAAAAAAGCGAAATCTAATAATAACACAAAATGAAAACAGAAAAGGAAAATACTTGGATGATGTAAAGAGCAGTGGAGGCAGCGGCGACTCCCCAGAAGGCGGCGGCCTGTATGTCTATGGGTTGTGGACGGGCCCTCGGCTTCAAAAACTTAAACATCGCAGCTTCACCTGCCATTTCTTCTCCGATTTGTAAACCCTAACAACTTTCAACGTAACAAATCTGCGCTTGTCAAATGTGACAATGTCAATGACCAATCCAACGTCGTTCCTCCTTCCTCCTTCCTATACAGGGAGGGACGCTCGGCATTATTAGATACTATATTCGATGCATTCGCACCGTTTGATGATTTCTCTGCAGCTATGATTGTGGAGTGGGCCAACCCGGTTTAGATCAGTTATGATTGTGGAGTGGGCCGACCCGGTTATCATTCTCGAATAAGCTTTCTTTTAAGCCCAAAACGGATCAAAGTTTATTATATAATCCATTTTGGTTTCCAATTCCGTTTAAACTTGTGACTCATAAACGGAGTCCGTTCTGCGTCACGATTTTTAAAAACCGTTTTGCTTCAGGAATCCTTACAGATATAGGATTAAACAAACAATCATACTCTTACTATATATAGAGCTCTCTTTTCTATTCCGTTTAAACTTGTGATTCTCTCATAAACACAATCCATTTCGCTCTGTTTTCAATTCTCAGTTTCAATTTTTCTGTTAACAAGAATCTCCGTAATTTTTTCTCGAGCCAAGAAGCTATAATGGCGGATGTAAACTCGTCGCTCCCACGCGCAGTACCGGTCAAAAACACTGCTCCCAATCCAATTCAAATCTCCGCCGAACAGCTCTTCCGTGACGCACGTGACCGATACGTGTTCGAAATCCGTCCGCCGAAGCAGAAATTCACAGATTCAAGCGAACTCGACGACTACCGCATCGGCAAACGCAAGGAATTCGAAAACCTAATCAGACGTGTCCGGAATGACACAAGCGCGTGGAAAAAGTACGCACGGTGGGAAGAGTCACAGAAGGACTTCGCCCGCGCAAGGAGCGTGTGGGAACGCGCGCTCGACGTCGACTACAGAGACCACTCCCTGTGGGTTGCATACGCCGAGTTTGAGATGAGGAACAAGTTCATAGACCACGCGAGGAACTTGTGGGATCGGGCAGTGACGTTGTTGCCACGTGTAGACCAGCTCTGGTACAAGTACATCCACATGGAGCAAATGCTCGGAAACGTCGCCGGAGCGAGACAGATATACGAACGGTGGATGAAATGGATTCCGGACGAAAAAATGTGGCTCTCTTACATCAACTTCGAGCTCAAGTACAAAGAAATCAAACAAGCGAGACAAATTTACGAGCGGTTCGTTCAGTGTCACCCTACGGTGACTGCCTGGCTGGAATATGCTAAATTTGAGAGGAGGAAAAGCGGAGAGATCGATCGGGAGAGGAGCGTGTATGAACGCGCTGTGGAGAAATTGTCAGATGACGAAGAGGCAGTCAAGTTGTTCGTTGCGTTTGCGGAGTTTGAAGAGAGGTGCAAGGAGCCAGAGCGGGCGAGGCTTATTTATGAGTTCGCATTGAATCAGGTACCGAAAGGGAGAGCTGAGGAGTTGTTTAAGAGGTTTATGGGGTTTGAAAAGCGGTGTGGGGGAGGGGAGGAGATTGGGGATGTGATCGCGGCGAAGAGGAGGTTTGAGTATGAGGATGAAGTGAGGAGGAATCCGTTGAGTTACGATGCTTGGTTTGATTACATTCGATTAGAGGAGAGTGTTGAGGGTAATAAGGATAGAGTGAGGGAAGTATACGAGCGTGCCATCGCGAATGTGCCACCCGCGGAGGAGAAGAGGTACTGGGCGAGGTATATATATTTATGGATCAAGTACGCCCTGTATGAGGAGCTTGAAGCCAGAGACATGGAGAAGACGAGGGAGGTTTATCGCCAGTGTCTTAAGTTGATTCCTCATAAGAGATTTTCATTTGGGAAGATATGGCTTTTGGCAGGAAATTTCGAAGTGAGGCAGATGAATTTGAATGGTGCCAGAAAGATTTTGGGGAATGCAATTGGGATGGCACCGAAAGGGAAGGTGTTTGTGAAGTATATTGAGTTGGAGATGGGGCTGGGCAATATTGATCGTTGCCGGAAACTTCATGAGAAATACTTGGAGTGGTCGCCTGATTGCATTTTTGCGTGGAAGAAATATGCAGAGTTTGAGGAACATATTGGTGAAATCGAGCGAGCTAGAGATATTTATGAGATGGGAATTGGGCAGAAAGTGTTGGACGTGCCTGAGGATTTGTGGAAGGCTTATATTGATTTTGAAGTATCACAATTTGAATATGATAGGGCAAGAGCACTTTATGAGAGACTCTTGGAACGGACAAAGCACTTGAGGGTGTGGACTAGTTATGCAAGATTTGAGGCTTCTGTTGTTATATCTGATGAGGAAGAAGGTGAAAATTGCATCGAGGAAAAGAAGCAATGCATTGTGAGAGTAAGAAGGGTTTTTGAGAGAGCTCTTGATTACTTTAGAACAACAGGGGCTGAGTTAAAAGAAGAAAGGGCTATGTTGTTGGAAGAGTGGTTGAAGATTGAGAAAAGTTTTGGTAACAAGGTTGGTGATCTAAGCTTAGTTCAGGCTTTGTGGCCGAAGAAACTGAAAAAGAGAAGGCCAATTTTCAGGATTGGTGCGGAGGCAGTTGCCTATGAGGAGTTTATTGACTACATATTTCCTGAAGAGGAACAATTACAGAAAGCTAATTTGAAGATAATAGAAGCCGCTTACAAATGGAAGAAACAAAAGATTGCTTCCGATGATTGAGCAACTGAGATTTTGTCTATTTTTGAAAATGTTTGGCTTTTTAAAGTGTAATATGTTTGATAATTTTTTAGTGCTTCACTTTTGTTATTTCTTTGGCTTTGTGCAACAAAGATTACACATAACTGTAAGCGTAAACAAATAAAACTAAAATTTGAAAAGATAGAGGTTCTCTAAACTCATGTTCCAACAAAACTGATTTTCATATACCTCAACATTTTGAAGAGCTAAAATGAATTTGAAAGCTTGGTAACGTTGTTATTACATGTAACATCCGGCTTTGATGTTGGTCGACGACCTTTGTCAGGACCACCAATAATGCCCCAAGTCTCGAATTGTCTTTGTCGCGCTCTAGCCCTCTCTTTCTCTTCTTTAGATTTCGATGAGTAACAGTATGGACAAGTAACTCCATACTCCCACTCTGGGGATTCCATGTCGGCATCACTAACTGGTTGCTTGCATCCATGGCAAAGCTTGAAAGTCCCCTGTGCCAAACCATGCTCAACAGATACTCGTTTGTCAAACACAAAGCACTCACCCTCCCAGAGGCTCTCTGTCTTTGGAACTTCCTCTAGGTATTTCAGAATCCCACCTTCCAAATGATAAACCTGGAAATTTAACCATAGGCATAGGTAAATCATTTACCAAAATAAAACATCCCACAACGTTTTCTTATTAAAATAGTCATCCAAATTGAGAACTCACCTCTTCAAAACCCTTGCCGAGGAGAAAACTTGAAGCTTTCTCACATCGAATTCCTCCTGTGCAGTACATTGCAACCCGCTTTGGCGTCCTCTTCTTTATTGGTGAGTCCACTTTATTGGTGATTTCATTTGAATCCTCCATCTTCACCTTTGACTCCTTGTCAGCAGTTTCATCAATTTTGAACTGATCCTCTACCCAAGAAGGGAACTCACGGAATGCTGTGGTCAACGGATCGACAGCTCCTTTAAACTTCCCAATTCTAGTTTCATAGTCATTGCGCACGTCAATCACCACCTAACAAAATACATGTAACATCAGCACTAAAAATTGACCAAGTGCATGCAAAAACAACCCCAATGCCCTGAGATGTAACTTTTTATTCACTGTTTTCTATTTTGATCAAGAACTAAGCAACCTACTAGTAAGTAGATCATATAATTCAATCCCTCCCCAAGTGTAATTGTAAAGTGAAAATCCATAAATTTTTATTTCTATCAATTTGCATGATTGCAATTCTCTGCTTCACAGTAAATTCCTGTTCAGTTTCAAAGTATTTTTACCAAGATAAATGTAGTGACTTGTTCAAGGCCATAAAGAAACAAAAATACCAAAACTCAGGTTCAGAATATAGTCATTGCAAGAAAACTAGTATACAGATACTCACTGTATCTGGATAGCTAATCAAAGCATTCCATTCTCTAGGCTTCACATACTTCCCAACCTTTGCAGTAGGTGAAACAGATGGCATTCCAAGAGTAACAATCTGCATAAACAAAAGAGAAGGAAAAATAAGAATGCCTCACAAGAAAAATACAGCTTATACATTTCCTCACCATAGAAGTTCACTACTTTAAATTCATAAAACAAGCCGAACACATCAGCCATCTAGGGAATACCTCTTTCTTCAACTTAACCCTCACGTGATCCCATCGGAAGGGAGCATCTTCCGCTGCTGCAAGAGGAGAACTGCTGGTGTGTCCATGATGTATAGCCTCCTCCTCAGGACTGACAGGAGATTCTATTTGTCTTAGCCCCTTCAAGCGCTCATCACTTTGGATTAATCCAAGAACTCTTTCCACTGACTCCCGCGTCCCACAAATGCTTCCATTGATCCCTTCTGGTGCAAGAATGATACCACCTGAAACACGCTGAGTATCAGCTCCGTAAGGTGTCACGAGAACAATGAACATAAATTAAATTCTGTAGCTCATCGTGTATGAACAAAAAGAGCGAAGTAGTAAATAATACAATATACATTTTGCTACAAAATCGAGCAAGCAAATGAACTTTTTGCCAAATTTGATTCAAAAAGAGCCATTTTTTAAACTAATTGATACAATACATCCTTTTGTGAATTAGTTAGTTTCAGTTACAATAGAAAATCAAACTAAAAAAACAACTCCATTTAATTCAATAAACTTAAAGATGCTTCCTTTATATTTTTTCCCCGCTTAAGCAATATTATTCAATAAATATTTTTAGAGTTCAGCTTTCAAACACAAAAATTGCAACAGAAATTGCAAAAAATAAATAAATAAAATAGAGAAGTACCAGTTCCTCGCAAAGCTCCTTCAATGGCTTTCGCAAATTAGCATGATCAGGAAAATCAGTGAATTTGTAGAATGAGACCACCGCAAGGGAAGACGAGTTCCGGTCACCAGATTCCGGAATTGGGTTTGTTAATTCGGGTTTCCCCGAATTGGTAATCGGGTCAATTGACCCAGTGAAGCAGGTGGTAGAAACTTGCATGGTTTGAGAAATCCTATTAGGGTTCAAGATTATTTGAGAGGTTTTGAGGATTGTGAGGGGTGGTTTTCAAAGTAAAGTGTAATCTAGGGTTAGGGTTAGGGTTAGGGTTAGGGTTAGGGTTAGGGTGGGAAGTGCATGATGACAGCATCCTCAGTGCTAGTAATGGAGGCGACCTGTACCTGATCATAAAACAAGGGTTTTTGGCTTTTTGCATATACCAAGCAGTACTTGATACGGTGTAATGGATGGATACATGATTCATGAATACAACTGTATAACAATTGAGTTAATAATATATATGAGTCCTTTAAGTTTTGCTTAATTCTCATATAAGGATATAGTTTGTCAATTCGTAATCAGTATGTCCTATATCAACAATTGAATGCCTGAAGCACTCTTCTACAATATTGACTTTTGATGGCACCCAATGTAATATCTAACTAAAATGAGGGTTTTTCCTTTCAAAAAAAAAATGAGGCTATTTTTCCTTTCGGGAGAATTATGGATCAATTTGTTATTTTCCCACTAATAAATGAAATAATAAAGGTCATTTAAGTCAATGACTACTTATCACTAGGCTCTCTAGTAATCCTAATGGGAGAGTAAGGGTTACTGTCCCTGCAGGCGCGTAAAGACTCATTTCTCTCAAATGGGAATAGATTAATTCACAAATATTTATGTGAGAGTAGATATCTTCAGTATGGAGACCAAGTTCGTCTATAATAGAAGTAGACTTCTAAGCGTATTATAAATATATGTGATATTGTGTCTCAATAATGTGTCTGATTTGGAGACTAAGAAGTTCCACCGCAGCAACGAGTCCTTCAGTTTATCGTACAAAGTCATTGGAGCTTGTTTAAGATCATACAATGTTTTATGCAATTTGCAAACATGATAAGGATATTCAGATTGAATAAAGCCTTCTGGTTGATGAACATGAACATCATATGCCAACACTTCATGGAGGAATGCATTATTAACATCTAATTGTCTAATGCTTTGATAACTGGGTTGTAGGTCTCAAAAAAATCCACTTCATAAGTCTGATGGAACCCATTTGCTACTAACTGAGCCTTATATCTTGAGATGCAACCATCAGGAATTCGGGATTGTACTTAACTCTTAATACCCATTTAGTGCCAACAATTTTGGATTCAGACTCTGCTGGAACCAATGACCAGATGCTGTTTCTGACTAGTACTTCATACCTTTTTTTCATGGCTTGATGCCACTGAGAATCAGTTAAGGCTGCCTTCACACTTGAGGATTCTAAATTATGGTTAACCGTAAGGTAAGATTTGGGTCTGAAAATGCCAGCCTTTCTACATTCAACAACAGAGTGGTTAGGTTTAAAGCAAATCTGAAAAATGATAGCAGCGGTGTTTCCTTATATTCCATAATCGTTGAAGCCCCCCATTCCTTGATAATTGAAAGCTCATTTCCTTGGCTTCAATCTCCCCTGCCTTGAATTGATTCCAATTACCACCTCCATTGTTCTAGTTTGGTCCACTGTGTTGGAAATTCTTGCAATATTCATTAAAGGATGGTGTTTATGTTTTTTTGACACTAGGGGTGCAAGGGAAGGTTGCAATCCTTAGGAGGGTTGCATCTCACCCCAAGGGGTGTCCTTTTGGCACCCATCCTTGCCTTATAAAATAGGCAATCATATCCAAAAAAGACAGATAACGAAAATCCGTTTTGAGTCACTGTTTTCTTTTGGTTTTGAGAGAGAATTCCTCTCATTTTCCTAGTTCATATACTTGTCAATGAGTGCTCATTGGACAAGAAGGAACCAAGTTATCATGGGAGAACATTGGTCAATTGCGAATCCGTAAAGCACATGTGACGGGGCCAATAAGTTCTTAAGGACAGAGAGAGATCTCGACTTGGATTCGTCATTGCATATTACAGGTTTTTTTAATCTACAGTTTTATGTTTTAGGTTTTAGGGTTTTTGGTATTTTCTGGTTTGATTTGTTAATAACATGTTGTTTTTATGTTTAAATGACACTTATCGGTTTACAATCTTAAGAACTTATTGCCAGTGTTGTTAAATATTAAATTGCATGCGTAGTTAAGAAAATTTCTGGAAAAAATACATTATGTGCATGAAAAAACTCGTAGGGCGTTCGAACGCCCGACGAACGTAAAGGCTTAAATCTGAATTTTCTTAAGAACGTTCGAACGTGTCTTCAAACGCCACTCGAACACAAGCCTTATGCCTAAGAACGTTCGAACGCGTCTTAAACGCAACTCGAACGCAAACTCTCTGGAATCATTCTGTTCGAACGCGTTTTCGAACGCTATACGAACGTGAACTCTCTATAATTATTCTGTTCGAACGCATTATAAAACGCTACACGAACGTGAACTCTCTGGAAATATTTCGTTCGAACGCGTTATCAAACGCAACACGAACGTACACACACTGGACAGTCTCGTTCGAACGTAGATACTAACGCGACACTAACAAAATAGTCATGGAATTGTTATAAACTGCAAACTTAAATTAATATTAACTTAGCAAATCATATACTGTAACACATTAATCTTGGTAGTATAGATTTAAGTTATTATTAGGTTGTTCAATTATCACAAGCATACACATAGTGATAAAGTTAAAATTGATTGTGTGTTGCATACTTGAGTGAGAATTTAAAGTGTAATCATACACAAGAAATTCCATCAAATCTTGATTGACACTTACACATATATCTACATATACCGTATATTGTCTGTGCTATTGAATAAGTGTAGTTCTGGGTTTGAATTGCTAAGAGATCCTTTTGAAAAAGTGTTTAAAGAATATTCTGTCAAAAATGCGATAAGAGACTAAGTGGTCAGGGATTTAAATGGTTACTCCGGACCCCCCTCGTCCTCTGGGAATATTCGTTTATTCATTTTTCTAAAGAATCTTTAGTTGAAATTCAATGACTTGTGTTTATTGGAACCACTGTCCAATAGAACAACAAGTGGGAACCTAGTATATCACTTTTAACAAGATCATTTGTTGATCGTTGTGCAATTCATCTTTTGTAGACTAATTGACTCATGTTGATTTTTCCAGTTACAAATGGCTAGCGGAAACATCACAGTACCGGTCTCTCATGGAGAAAAGTCGGAGAAGTTTGGTGGGACAAATTTCAAACAATGGCAGAGTAAAATGTTGTTCTACTTGACAACTCTTCAGTTGGCCAATTTCCTCAAAGATCCTCCGGATCCTGTGGAGGGTGAATCGGAAACGGCCAAGGAACTGCGAGAACAGACATGGCTGTCTGGAGACTTCTTATGTAAGAACTACCTTTTGGGTGGTCTTGACAATACCTTGTACAATGTGTACCAAGACATGACTTCTGGGAAGATTCTCTGGGAATCTCTCGAGAAGAAGTACAAAACCGAGGATGCCGGACAAAAAAAATTTATTGTGGTAGGTTCCTGGACTACAAGATGGTAGATTCAAGGACGGTGATGTCTCAGTTGGGAGAACTGCAGTTGATCATTCATGAAATACTGGATGAGGGAATGAAACTCTGTGAGATGTTTTAAGTTGCCGTCATAATTGAAAAGTTGCCTCCATCATGGAAGGACTTCATGAGCTACTGAAACATAAAAAGAAGCAGATGAGCCTTGAAGACCTCAGTGTTCCATTGAGAATCGATGAGGACAACAGGATGTCCGAGAAGGCCAGCTACAAGACTATGGAGTCTAAGGCCAACATCATTGAGGGTGTAAAAGGTAGCACAGAGAGAATGAACAGTGGAGCTGATTCTTCGAACAAGAAGTTCAAATGGAAATGCTACAACTGTGGAAAGAGCGGTCATATGTCAAAAGACTGCAGAAACAAGAAGTCTCAGGACAAGGGCAAGAAAAAGAAAAATGAGGCACATGTCACTGAAGGTGAGCAGCTGATTGATGAGATCTCAGAGATGGAACTATCAGCAGTTGTAACCGAAGCCAATATAGTTGGGAATCCGAGAGAATGATGGGTAAACACTGGGGCTACTTGTCATATCTGTGCAGATAGCAAGATGTTTTCCTTGTATCAGAAGTCGATGGCGGCGATCATCTGACAATGGAAAACTTATCTACCTCTCAGGTTGTTGGACAAGGCACAGTGATTCTGAATATGACATCGGGAAAGGAGCTAACATTGAAGAATGTACTGCATGTTCCAGATATTCGAAAGAACTTAGTCTCGAGATCTCTCCTTAGTAAGGCTGGTTTTAAGCTTGTATTTGTTTCTGATAAGTTTGTAATGACAAATAATGATATGTATGTAGGAAAATATTACCTAACTGAGGGCCTTTTCAAACTAAATGTAATGACTGTCAATCATGCTATTAATAAAGCTAGTACTTATGCTTATATTATTGAGTCATAAAATGTATGGCATGGGAGGTTAGGACATGTTAATTAAGATACCATGCGTAAATTAATTAACATGGACCTTCTACCTAAATTTGCAATTGATAGCCAACATAAGTGTGAGGCATGCGTTGAAGCAAAAATAGATAAAACATTATTTCATTATGTTGAACGCAGTTATGAACCTTTAGAACTTGTACACACTGACGTGTGTGACATGAATATTGTGCAAACAAGAGGCGGTTAAAAGTACTTTATCACTTTTATCGATGACAACATAAGATTCTGCTACGTGTACTTACTGAGGAGCAAAACTGAAGCTATTGAGAGCTTTGTACACTATAAGAACGAAGTTGAAAATCAACTTGGCATGAAAATCAAAAGAATCATGAGTGATAGAGGTGGTGAATACGTTTCACCATTCAGTGAATATTGTTCTGTGCACGGAATTATTCACGAAATCACTGCTCCTTTCCGCGAACTACGTTCTAAACAAGCTTCCTCACAGAAGATTGGACAAGACACCATATGAGTTGTGGAAAGGTTTCTTACCTTCCTATAAATACCTAAAAGTGTGGGGGTGCCTTGCCAAAGTAATGGTTCCTAAACTTAATAAGGTTAGAATATGACCCAAAATTGTTGATTGTATATTCATAGGATATGTTCGCAACAGTAGTGCGTATCGATTCTTGGTACACAAGTCTGAGATTTCTGACATCAACCCGAATATGATAATTGAGTCAAGGAATGCGACATTTTTTGAAGAGACGTTTCCTTGTAAGGAAAGACAAAGAACATAGTCTCTTAAAAGAACGGTTGATACTGTCAAGGACAGTGATCGGGTTGACTAAGAATCAGATCAACGTGTAAATGCTGAGACAATCGAGCCTATACGTAGCAAAAGAGCTAGAACGTCTAAGTCATTTGGTCCCGATTTTCTGACATACTTGTTAGAAAATGAGCCTTAAAGCTATAAAGAAGCTATGTCTTCTCCGGAGGCACCTCTTTGGAAAGAGGCTATTAACAGTGAGATTGATTCAATCCTACAGAACCATACTTGGGAGTTGGTAGATCTTCCACCAGGTTGTAAGCTGATGGGCTACAAATGGATATTCAAAAGGAAGATGAAAACGGATGGATCAATAGATAAGTACAAGGCAAGACTTGTCATAAAAGGTTATAGACAAAATGAAGGTCTTGATTACTTTGACACCTATTCACCAGTGACTCGTATCACATCGATAAGAATGCTCATAGCCATAGCAGCTATATTTGGTCTTGAAATACATCAAATGGATGTAAAGACAGCATTCTTGAATGGTGAATTGGATGAAGAGATTTACATGGAACAACCAGAAGGGTTTAGTGTTCCTGGACAAGAACAGAAGGTGTGCAAACTTGTAAAATCCTTGTACGGATTAAAACAATCACCTAAATAATGGCATGAGAAATTTGACAAAGAGATGTTGTCAAGTGAGTTCAAAACCAATGAGTGTGATAAGTGTGTGTACACCAAATCAACTCAAAAATGATATGTCATTGTGTGTCTCTATGTAGACGATATGATGATAATTGGTAGTAATCATGAAATGATTCAGTCTACCAAAAACGTGTTATCCAGCAGATTTGATATGAAAGATTTGGGAGTAGCTGATGTTATCCTATGAATTAATATTTCTAGGACATCAGACATATATATATTATCTCAGACTCATTATATTGAGAAGATAATTGATAAATATATTAAAGGGGGTCTAAATGTGGCTAGAAACCATGTAGACCTAACTCTTCATCCATCAAAGAATATTGGTTCGAGCGTATCGTAATTAGAGTATTCGAGAATCATCGGAAGTCTGATGTATCTCACGAATTGCACACGACTTGATATCGCTCAAGCTGTGAACCGGCTTAGCAGATATACGAGCAATCCAAGACATAACCACCGGAAAGCGTTTTGAGGTATCTGAGAGAAACTTCAAAATATGGGCTACATTACGAGAGATATCCTACTATACTAAAGAGGTACAGCGATGCTAACTGGAAATCTGATACGGTAGATTACAAATCTACGAGTGGATTTGTTTTCACACTTGGTAATGCAGCCGTGTCATGAAAATCCTCGAGGTACATCAGAGTTCATAGCGTTAGACAAAACAACGGAAGAAGCAGAATGGCTTAGAAACTTCCTGGAGGATATTCCTAGTTGGCCCAAACCGGTGCCAGCGATTAGCATACATTGTGATAGCCAATCGGCTATTGGGAGAGCCCAAAATACAATGCACAATGGTAAGTCTCGACACATTCGTCGGAGATATAATAACATACGTCAACTGCTCTCAAGTGGCATAATAACGATCAATTATATTAAGTCGAAGGAAAACCTAGCGGATCCATTAACTAAAGGTTTACCTCGAGAGCAAGTTGAGAAGTCATCGAGGGGAATGGTCTTGAAGCCTATAATTTAAGAATTGTCACTGTGAAAACCCAACCTAGTTGACTGGAATCAAGTGCTTACGAGTCTAACATAGATCAATTACTCAAATTGTCAGATAAAAGCACATCAAAAGTTTATCGTTTCTAAGGTTTCACCCTAAAGCAATCAGTTTCATCATCGGACTTATGTCTAACTATCAATGACTAAAAAAAACAAACAATTTTTTTCCTTTTTTTTTCTTTCCTCTCTTTTTTTCTTTTTTTTCTTTTTTTTTTTTTTTTTTCTTTTTCTTTTTTTTTTCTTCTCTTTTTTTCTTTTTTTTTTTTCAACACACCCTACCTTTTAAGGTAGCATTTCTCCTCATGGTGGTCCTAATACTCGCCCATGGGTAGCTTCACGCTTATCGGTTATAGGTGGTTCATTTTCTTTAGAGACTTTTCTTTTATTTTCAACCATACCACACATCATAACATAAGCAAATCAAGATAGACATCTAAGCAAACGGTCATTCACCGACCTACAATTTCATCAACTAGTCACTTTGCTAACTGCTCAGGTTTTCACTACTAAGAACCATAATCAAGTGCTTACGAGTCTAACATAGATCAATTACTCAAATTGTCAGATAAAAGCACATCAAAAGTTTATCGTTTCTAAGGTTTCACCCTAAAGCAATCAGTTTCATCATCGGACTTATGTCTAACTATCAATGACTAAAAAAAACAAACAATTTTTTTCCTTTTTTTTTCTTTCCTCTCTTTTTTCTTTTTTTCTTTTTCTTTTTTTTCTTTTTCTCTTTTTTTTTTCTTTCCTCTTTTTTTTTTTTTTTCTTTTTTTTGAAGGCCCCCCCAATGGTCTTTCTATCCTTACCGTAAGGTTTTCTGTTTCTCGATTTCCTCTTCCCCGCTATCCATGTTTGCTAAAATCTTCTGTGACAAACCTCCTTTTTTTTTTAACCCAACGGATATCTATGATGGCTTTTAAGACACAGAGGATTAACATGATGCATGTATGCATGAGATGCGTGCGATGTATGAGATTTAATATGCATGTGGTTATCAAAATCATAAAGGGGCAACTTCTATAGGATATACAACTATGGTTCTCATGCGGGTTTATGACAATGCCTTTGAATGAACTCCATCAACCCACTATAGAAACGGTCAACTAATGCACAAATTATATACATCACAAGACATGATTTCGGGGCCGATTCTCTTATCCCCAGTGGAGTCGCCAGACTGTAGACAACATGACCTGACGACGCAATTCTGTTCTAGGCTCGCGGCCTAGTTGGGAAGTACAAAATAACATGGAGTCGCCACCCGGTGTGAACCGGGACAAAGATTTAAGGCCGCACTCACCCCTCGCAAGGGAAGACCTCAAACCGTTGGGTTCGGAATGGTCCCTTACTTATGCCACTTGTGATGATATAATTTGTGCAATAAATCAACCGAGTCTACTCAACATATTTCCAAGGGTAATTTACTCCTAAGTTCGCATGCATAAATAAACCATTATAACGACAATATCATATAATAATCTCATGGCATACCTCAATTATATAATGCGGAAAATAAAGAACAAAACTAAACATAATGCGAATTCCCGACGCGAAATAAATGACTAATCATGCTTGAATACCATCTCATGAACACATCAACTAAGTAACATGCGGAATTCAAGTAACGAATGACAAACAAATCAAAACATCATAAAACAAAATATACGCTGTTTACTCAAGTGATACGTGGAGTTGTATCCCGAGTGCAGATCATACTACCGTCCATTCGGAATCAGCTATGAAATTTACGTCCGGGTTTCCATCCTATATACCACGAGAGGCGACACATTTTTCATTTTATTCAAGGGCCACAACATACATCATTTTACAATACATGCATATTTATCTACTCAAGGGCCACAACATGCATCATTTCATAATACATGCATTTACTATCTATTCAAGGGCCACAATCATGCATCGTACATTATTTTACCTAGTCAAGGGCCACAACATGCATTACTACATAAGAATCATGCAAACGAATCTCAATAAATAATAAAAATAACACTGAAAACGGATGTGAAAAATACCCTCAGGTCTAACCTTTTTATCGGCTCTCGGACTTGCGTTTCACGACCGTCGGAAGGGCTATCACTCCCAATTCTTCTGGTTCACTGGTTTAACGTCTTAGCTCACTGTTTCACTGTTTTGGTCGCTGTTCTACCTCCGTTTCGCTGCTGTTTCTTCACGGTTTTCTGGTCAATGTTTTGGTGTATTAATGGATTGTTTTGTGCGGTTTCGGGGTACTGTTTCGAGTAGTTTTGGGGACTGTTTTGGGGAGTCTTTATGTGAGGTTATGAGGACTGTTTTGAGCAGTTTTGGAACAGTTTCTGGACAGTTTTTTAGGTGGTTAGGGACTATATTTTTCAGTGCGGTGAGGCACGATTTCAGGCAGTGAGTTGTGGCAGTTTAGACTTATTCGGACGGTAATTTAAGGGTAGATTATGGGACTTGTGGCGTGCGTTTTCTGGCAGTGAGGAAATTTATAGTGTGAGGCATGGGGTTCTTGCCGAGAGGTGTATAGGCTGATGGCTGTTTGGGCGTTAGTTGCGTGAAGGTGCAGGAGGGTTTCGTGTATGAAAGTGGCTAAGGGGCGTGGACCGTTCGTGGCTTGAGGTCTTAGGTGCATTTAGTGTTAAGGGACGTGTGAGGTCTTGTGTGATTCGTTTCAAATGAAAGAGAGGCTGAGGGCTGTTAAAGGTTACCTGTTAGGCGTAAGGCTTTTAGGGTTTTATTATTTGGTGCATGGTCAGGCCGTGGAGAGTGAGCATTAGGGAGAATGAGTGAAAGAGCGTGGATCGTTTGAAGGCTGAGGGCTGCTGTTTGAACACCAAAGGGCTTCGTGGCTGATTATGGCTTCGTTTTATGGTCAGCAGGTGCGTGAGAAGGCAGGCTGAAGGCGTGTGGCAGGCTGTGACGTGAAGATGTTATATGTTAAGGCGGGAAGGGCAGTTTGTCTGTGCTGCTGCAGCGTGTTCAGTGGGTGAGGAATGTGAAGCTAGGTTCTGCCGTGAGCTATGTGTGAGGAAGGAGAATACTTAGGGTTTGTCTAGGTTTCTGCCGAGAGGTCAGGGGCGTGAAGAAAGAAGAAGCCTTAGGGTTTTTCTCTCTGTGAAGGACTGCCGATTTTAGTTGTGTTGGCCACTATATGAAGAATCCGAGCGAGAGAGAGAGCTGAGTGTGGGCGTGAAGATTAGTTTAGGGTTTCATTGTTTTTTGTTGTGGTTGAGAGTATGTAGAGATGAGGAAGGAGAGGCAGTGTTTAGGTCATTTAGTTGGTTTGTTGTTCGGTGAGAAGCTTGATGAGTGCCTGGATTAGGGTTGTGAAGGCAGGTGCGTGAAGGATGATGGCTGAGGGCTGCAGTTTGTGCTTTGTTTATTTGGTCAAGGGGTATATTTTGGCTTGTTGTGGTGAGCGGCCGTGGCTGAGAGAGATGAGGTGTGAGTGCAAAGTGAAGGTAGGTTTGTTCGTGGTGTCTTAGTGTGAGGGCTGTGATGTCGTGGCCTGTGTGCCTTATTGTCGGCAATGTGTAGGGTTTTTTGAGCTTGTTTGTGAGGGTGATGAGCGTGAGTCTTAGGGTTTCTGGTTTTTGGGGATCTGCCGTGGAGATTAGAGGTGGAAGAAGAGGACCTAGGGTTTGTTTAGGTTGTGTTTATATAGTGAGAGGGTGTTGGGTTTGCCTGGTTTTATTTAGGAAATAAATCAATTAAAATTATGTGTATTTGATGGAATATTTTAGGCAATAATATCTTTATTTTTGGTGATTGATTTGTTTAATTTGGTTTGTGATTTTTAGATTAAGAATTAAATTTATTAATTGGTTATTTAATTTAATTTAATTTGATTTTAGTTTAATTGATTTCATTTGATTTTAGTTTAATTTGTGTTTAATTTAATTGGTTTTAATTTACTTAGATTTAATTTAAATTTAATTTGTGACATATATTTTAAATGTTTTAATTATCTTTGGATGTGACTTAATGGGCTTGGGTTAAGGTTAAGTTTTAAAACGGAGATCCAACAGCGAACCCGAAGCCAATCCAGCGAATAAGAATTAATCAAAATACCGGTTCCCTTCCTACGATCGTTTCCCGCAACTTCCTCGACTAAAAAAGTAGTGCCTCCAACTGAGACTCATCATCGGGTTTCACATGCAAAAATGCAATGCCTACAGTCGCCTCCACTTTGATGGGACTTGTGCAGTGTGTGACTTTGAACAATCCTATCAATGTTATGCAATGCATTTTTACTTACCTGGCGCGCCAGCTGCCACCTGACTTGCCTGTTGCTCCGCCGAGCTGATGATGCAGTGGACCTCGATCCTGGGACGCATCCCAATAACTGCAACTGACAACGGGGGCCTCGACCCTGGGACGCATCCCAATACCGTTGACAAAATGGGTCTCGGCCCGGGGACGCATCCCCAAAAATGATGCAGTGGGTCCACGACCCTGGAACGCATTCCAATAACTACAACCGACAACGGGGGCCTCGACCTTGGGACGCATCCCAATACCGCTGACAAAGTGGGCCTCGACCCGGGGACACATCCCAAAAATTATGCAGTGGGTCCACGACCCTTGAACGCATTCCAATAACTACAATCGACAACGGGGGCCTCGACCCTGGGACGCATCCCAATACCGCTGACAAAGTGGGCCTCGACCCGAGGACGCATCCCCAAAAATATGATGCAGTGGGTCCACGACCCTGAGACGCATCCCAATAACTGCAACCGACAGCGGGGGCCTCGACCCTGGGACGCATCCCAATACCGCTG
Source organism: Zanthoxylum bungeanum (assembly GCA_019454045.1). Taxonomy (NCBI): domain Eukaryota; kingdom Viridiplantae; phylum Streptophyta; class Magnoliopsida; order Sapindales; family Rutaceae; genus Zanthoxylum; species Zanthoxylum bungeanum. The sequence goes on along the minus strand of SKCR01025014.1, from coordinate 189 downwards.
ACAAAGTGGGCCTCGACCCGAGGACGCATCCCCAAAAATATGATGCAGTGGGTCCACGACCCTGGGACGCATCCCAATAACTGCAACCGACAACGGGGGCCTCGACCCTGGGACGCATCCCAATACCGCTGACAAAGTGGGCCTCGACCCGGGGACGCATCCCCAAAACTGATACTGATATCGACGTGG
>SKCR01025013.1:0-18495 GCA_019454045.1 Zanthoxylum bungeanum | reverse complement strand
ACTTGGTACAAATGTAAATGCCACCGATATGTTAGCCCTACTTCATAGTGAAGCAAGTGGCCCATGTCTAGCTAGGCTAGATATATATGATATTTCGTGACCTGTACGGATGTGGCATCGCGTATGTTTATGTGTTTTCTTTTGAAACACAAATCGGAAACTTTTAGAGTTTCAACACGAATAGACAATAGATCGGCTAAAGTATTAAACCGTCATGGTAAGACTGTAATGGAAAATACTTAAGCCATAAGTTTCTAGTTTTTATGAAGAGTAGGTATTCTTTCAAATAAGGACTCCTCCTCGGAATACGTCAGTTTGACTGGTATGTCCGAACGGATTAAACCGAATTTTGTTAGACATAATAAGGTTAATCACGAGTCGCTCTGAGCTAAAACCATTTCCTTCAACGATAGCTTTAAACAAGTGCAAGAACTTATTTTGAATAAGGTTCCATAATAATCTGTTTGACAGATATCATATTAGATATGAACGGGAAAGAAACCGGTTTTCTCATTCTTGATAATTTGGGTATGCTAGAGACATATGTTTGGATGATACCAAACTAAAACCCAAACAGGATAAGTGCCAAATGTAGGTTTCCTAGGGATACCATAAGTATTGTACTTATACACCTCAGAAAGAAAATTAGATTGTTACTCACCATACGGTTTTCCTGAGAGGAATACCGATATGGCAGTGGTAAGTGGGAGGATAGTATTTACTCGATGGAAATCGGAGTAATACTGTTCAAGGCACTGATCTTAATGGAACATGAATGTTCATCCAGGATGAGACTATTACCATTAATCTTCGAATACACAGAACCGCGTAGGTCGGACAGAGTCAGAAAACCCTGGGTATGGGGTTTCTGATCTAACCTCATAAAGATGTGAATCTTATGAGGAATATCAACTGACTACGTATGAGGAAGTGATACAAGATATCAACTCCCTAATTATGGCAAAGTGCCTATATTCCGAAATGGATTCCATGTATCTCAACCAGTTTGGATACTAGTTGATGTACCACAAGGCATTGTGCCTAATGGTATTAAAAGTCTTATAGGAAGACATACATGGATGACAACATACCAACGTATAAGCTAGGCTTTAACGGAAAGGTATCGTTATCAACATTGTGTTGATTACGATTCAACCTTTTACCTGTTGCCACGGTAAATCCATTGGATTATGCAGGTTATTCGATCCATGATTGGATTTAACAAGCATAGGTTTCTTAGAATTATCGTTTTGATATAATCATAATGGTGTATGATTTAATTCAAAACGAAAATAATTCTTGTGTATATAAGGAGGTTAGTGGGAGCGCACTGACAGTGGCTGTCCTTTAAAATAATGATAATACGTCATTTCTTGGAAATGATATTCCCATAAAATAAATATCAGCGAAAGCTTGGCTTTCGAAATAATCTCCTAGAAACCGTACATTGAAAAATGTACAAGACCTCGTGTATCATACGCTTTGAGCATATGGATTCACAACAGGCCAATCCGAGTGATAGTCACTGGATTAATGTTAAGAACATCCGTTAGTATTTAGAGAACTAAGGATGTGTCTTAGTCTATGGAGAAGAGAACTTGAAGTGACTGGGGTCACTGTAGCAAGTTTCCTATAACCGATAAAGACGACTAAAAGTCGCAACGTGCTATATAGTTTGAATAACGTAAAGTGAGCTGGAAATCTTCCAAGAAAGATACTGTTACCGAATAAACAACAAATGCGGGTTGTTGTTGCAGCAGCTGAAGCAACAATAGAAGTTATTTGGGTCAATACAAATCTAATTAGATTAGATATAGTTCTGTTAGCAGCTGAGCTAGGCGTCAGCACAGGCTAAAGAATTAATGGTCTCATCAACGATCCAGATACATACTTAGATACTCATCTGATTCATTCGGATCATATATCGTGGCGATGTGATGATCGAATAAATCGCATCTATATGATAATCATGCAAATCCGCTGACGAAAGCATTTCTCAGCAGTTTGAGCCAACCGTACATAGTTCGGGTGTTAGACACTCGAGTGACTGGCTATGTGCCAAGTGGGAGATTGTTGGATAATATGACCCATAGCGTCACTATTTGTACAGATCATGGTGTTGTTGTACAAATTAACTATGTGACAAAGGAGATTGCACTCGTTTATCATATATAAATGATGAGAGGTCCCTATGATTTGTTCCTGGACGGAGATGATATGAGACAGTATCAGTCCACGTAGGATAAATCATTAAATATCCCTAGTCGTAGTATTATCGAGACAGACATCGATAATGCGGAATAGGCTAGTATTGCACTTGTGCGCGTTGTGAGGGCACAACGGCATAGTTCTCATATATTTAAGTATTGGATACTTATGCAAGTGCGATAGGAGGTTGTTTTCACCGATGGTACGGGAAACAGCTTCGCTCTGGATAGACCCCTCGGAATCCCTTGGTATTATGACTATGTGTCTATGGGAGGCCGAAATCAAGGTAGGTGTGTATAGTCTTAACCTGAGACTTGCATCGCTAATACTTACGATAATCGATAGACTTTGGTCTTGGTGGTACAGGGCTTTAACCGGTTCTGCGTACACCACTTCTGGGTTTATCAGAGAGTCGTAGTGTATTGGGTGTGATGTCAAGACGGAAGTATCACTTCAGTCATAGTGGAGATGATGTCACGCAGGATACGGTATTAGTGCTCTTAGTGCTGGCCGACCATCGGGATATTATGACAAGGTCATGTATATCCGATTATAGAGACTAGTTACCAGACATCCGACATGTGCTTCGGACGGGCAGACACTTATCCAGCCCCAGCCCTAGCACGTGACTATCCGATACTGGGCTGATATACGCAATACTACGGTATACTACGCTTGATACAGATCTATATATTCCTGTAAGAATATTTCTGGAGAATTGGGTAGGCATGGCGCTTTGCTAGAAGCCAACCTTGTCTTGTAAATCGGTATAAACGTAGTACGAGGTACTTACGTGTTCGGATAGTCCGACGACCGTATTTACTGCCAACATATCCGGAGATCTCATGGGTCGCTTCCGAAGATTCACCGATGACGTATAACTCGCACTTAATTAATCTGGGATTAATTAGAAGAGAGAGAAAATTAATCTGGGATTAATCACGGAGATATTTTATCTGGGATAAAATATTAATTAAAGAGAGAGAACGATTAATTTGGAATTAATCGATAAAATAATATATTTGATATATTATTAGAAATTTGATTTCGACGCGAAATTAAAATTGGATTTTAATTTAGAATTAATTCGTTAGCGACGTGAATAGTGATTTCGCTAGGCGTAATCATTTAATTACGACGCGACAGAAATTCGTTAATTTGGAATTAGCGAACCCGAGCCCGGATTATTTGCGAGCGCATTCGCATTTTGAATTCGAGTGCGGCACACAAGTCAAATCGAGCGTCAAATCGCAAGTCACATCAAGCGTCAAATCAATGTCACTTTGAGTGATGTTATAAGTTGTCACTTGATTGAGTGATTGATGTGGTAGTTGAAAGCTTTAAATGCTTTTTGCTTTTTGCTTTTTGAAAATTGAAAAGTTGTATATGGTTTATTTTATTTTTGAAAAAATATATAAACCAATACATTTTTCTTTTCTTACTTCTCTCTCCACTTTCACGGTTTCTAGGAAACCTTTCTTCCCTCCATTTTCTCTTCTCCCTCTCACGGCTCACTGCCGATTTCTCTCCTCAAATTTCTGGTTTGACCGAGAATAAAGGAAGATGAAGAGTGCTAGCACAACACTTGGGTTATACTATGGTGATAGGGAAACGAATTTATGAGCTTGGAATCAATTTTTGGAGCTTGAAGCTTTGAGCTTCCATGGAGTTCATCAATGGCCGATCATGGAGGAGACCACCACCATCAAAACCGAGCAGTCCATAGCAAGGAGAAGCCTTGGGCGAGCTTATGGAGGGAGCTTGAAGGCTTGTATTCTTCATTTCATCAAAACCCATCAATGTGAGTATGAATTCCGCCTTACTCCTTGATGTATTCATGCGTTTTTTATGCTTGATTTCAGATTCTTGGGACCTATATTAGAACTCAACACTACCTTTACCACCAGATGTTTTGCCGTGCCTTTTGTTATGGTCATTGACCTTTTGCATATCATTGCTCTATTTACGTATGTATTGCATTCTAGTGCGCATGGGCTAACTAGGGTGGATTAAAGGTCCTCTATTCGAGGGAAAATGCCTAAATGCTACCTTTACCACGATGTTTAACCACGCCCGTATGAGGTATGCTCGATTAATAGGAATGTGTTCAATCGGGCACACAGGGTCCTATATTGTGCATTTGTGTATGTATTTGCATCATCTATCATGCATCAGGTCCTATCCTATTCGAACGCGTTCTTGAATGCTATACAAACACGAACCTTCTGTTTCCCATTCGAACGCGTTTACGAACGTTACTCGAACGCACATGCATTTTGTTTCGTCACGTATTGTCATGTTCGAACGCGTTATCAAACGATATATGAATGCAAACCTTTTGTTTACCGTTTGCACGCATTTACGAATGCTACTCAAACGCGCATGTGTTTTGTTTCATCCGGTCTTGTCCCGTTCGAATGCGTTATCAAACGCTATACGAACGCGAACCTTCTGTTTATCGTTCGAACAAAATTTACAAACGCTACTCGAACGCGCATGTGTTTTGTTTCATCAGGTCTTGTCTCGTTCGAACACGTTCTCAAACGCTATACGAACGCGAACCTTCTGTTTACCGTTCGAACGCGTTTTCAAACACTACATGAATGCACATACACTGAACTGATTCCTTTTCATCTCATTTCATGCATAATTGCTTCTTGGGTGATTTCTCTTGTATTATGTAATTAATCATACTATTCCATTGTTGACACTCTCACCGTTATCATCTATTTGTATTCCCGTATTTATCTATTTGATGTGTTCGTGAGATTGTGTTCAAGCATGATTAGGTCATTCGTATGTTGCTGTTTCTTAAGCATGATTTAGCAATTAGTACATTATTCCCCCATGCATGATTTGGATATCTTCTTTCGCAATAGGCATTCAATTTACACTTATGTTTAGGTTGTCATTTATTTTTGTGCTTGATGATTCAACATATTTATGAGATTATTGGGTGATATGGTATGTTTGCCATTAGGATGATTATGTTATACATACGAATTTTGGAGTAGATTATCCTTGGAAATGAATGTTGCTTAGGCTTGGTTAGATTATCGCACAAATCATTTCATTAAAAGTGGCATAAGTAAGGGACCATTCCGAACACAACGGTTTGAGGTCTTCCCTTGCGAGGGGTGAGTGCGGCCTTAAATCTTTCTCCCGGTTCACACCGGGTGGCGACTTCATTATTCTCCGATTTAGTCCCCCGCGGGCTACTCAGAGTACTCCAACTAGGCCGCGAGCTTTAGAACAACATGCATCATCAGTTTCTGTGTCCTACAATCGTCAGTGAAGCTTAAATCCCCGATCATGAGTCATAGTCTGAAGTAAGCCTGTGAGAACTTCCATAGCCAAAATAAAATGAAAGGAGACATATGATCCCCTTGTCGCAAACACGACCCCCGGAGAAAAAACCATTCTACTCCCCACCATTCTCTCAGGAAAACCAAAGTTATCATAAGCTTTCACCAAATCAAGCTTAATAGCACATCTAGGGGTTCCACCACTCCGATGGTAGTTCCTCACCAGTTCCTGGCACAATAAAATGTTATCGCAAATACGTCACCCCGCAAACAAAAGCAGATTGATTAGAGCTGACCACGGAAGGAAGGATAATCTTAATCTGATTCGCAATAAGCTTGGCAATAAACTTCTAAATAGTGTTTAGTAGGAAATAGGTTGAAAGTCCTTAACCTGGCAGGGTTGGGGATTTTCGGAATCAAAGCAATAAACAGTGGCATGGCATTAACCTGCTTCAAAAGATGCCCTGAAAAAAGAAAGCATGAATAACACAAAGGAAAATATCCCTCACAATGCTCCAAGTTCTTAAAGAAACCCGAATTAAAACCCGTTATAGGCCATGAGCCTGTGTGATCCTTCAGAGAAACAAGACAGACTTATCTCCTTATAAGAAACCTCCTGGGTCAAGAGTCTCTCTCTGCTCAACAGACATATGCTTAGTAATAGTAGAATGGAGAACATACCTATCAATAGCCTGCTGACAAGGCGGGGGCCCAAAAAGGTCTCACAAAAAGATACAATTGTTGGAGTTTCTACGGCCCCCGAGGATCGAATAACAGGCATTGAAATACATGTGTGAATATAACGAGGGAGTTACGGAATACTCACATCGATCGGTTGAGCGACTCGGCGACGAAAAAAAATCAAATTCTGTGCTCACTGTCATGCTCTCGGTAGTACCCTTCTGTTTGGCTCTCCATTTGCGGCTTTGGAATCTTCCAAGCTCAAGCTGTGTCATGGTGATCCAAGCTAATTGGTGGACTTCCTATCACCTTCGCAGGTCTCTCGGAGTGCTAGCTCTGATAATTTTGACACCAAAATCACCACACTTGCTTCCCTATAGCTCACGGTTTTGAGCTGAAAACAGAAGAGAAAATAGCCCATCCATGGGCGTGAGAGAGATAAGAAGAAAAAGAAGAGTGTTGTCTGTTTTGTTGCCAAACAGTGTATATAATACACATAATTAATTTCCAATATTAATTACACATTTTTCTCTTTCCAAAAGTCAAACCTTTAAGGTTCCAACCACTCACATCAACTCCATCAATCACTTGTGACATGTTTTCAATCACTCAAAGTGACTTATGATTTGACGCTTGATGCGACTAGCGATTTGACGCTTGATTTGACTTGCGTGCCGCACTCGAATTCGAAATGCGAATACGCTCGCGAACAATCTCAGGCTCGGGTTCGCTAATTCCAAATTAATGAATTTTCTGTTGCGACGTAATTAAATGATTTTGCCCTAGCAAAATCACTATTCACATCGCAAACAAATTAATTCTAAATTAACTGTTATCTCTCTTAATTCTAATTTTAATTCCGCGTCGAAATCCAATTTCGTATAATATATCGAATATTTATTCCAAATTAATCGTTATCTCTCTTAATTGATATTTTATCCCAGATAAAATATCTCCGCAATTATCCCAGATTAATTTTCTCTCTCTTCTAATTAATCCAAATTAATTAAAGTGTGAGTCTACGTCATCGGTGAATCTTCGGGAAGTGACCCATGAGATCCCCGAATATGTTGGCAGTAAATTCGGTCGTCGGACTATCCGAACACGTAAGTACTTAGTACTACGTTTGTACCCATTTACAAGACAAGGTTGGCTTCTAGCAAAGCGCCATGCCTACCCAATTCTCCAGAAATATCCTTACAGGAATATAAGATCTATATCAGGCGTAGTATACGTAGTATTGTGTATGTCGATCCAGTATCAGATGATCACATGCTAGGCCTGGGGCTGGTATAGTGTCTGCCCCGTACGAAGCATTTATCGGATTACGAGCAACTAGTCTCTTATTATCGGATAATCATGACCAAGTCATATTATCCCGATGGATGCAACCCTTTAGAGAACTAGTTCTGTATCCCTACACGATCATTAACTCCATATGACTGGAGTGACACTTCTCTCTTGACATCGAACCCAACACACTACGATTCTCAATATACCCAGCAGAGGCGTACACAGAACCGATTAAAGCCTTGACGACCACAACCAAAGTATATGATTGTCGCAAGTATTAGCGGTGCAAGTCTCAGGTTAAGACCAAATACACCTACCCTAATTTCAGACTTTCATAGACACATAGTCATATTAACAATGGAATTCCGAGGGGGTCTATCTAGAGCGAAGCTGTTTCCCATACCATCGGTAAAACACAACCTCCTATTACACTTGCATGAGTATCCTATACCCAAATATATGAGAACTATGTCGTTTGTGCCTCACAACACGCACAAGTGTAGTAAGTCTTTTTTACGTATTTATCGATGTCCAATCTCGATAATACTCTGACTAGGGATATTTAATGATTTATCCTTCGTGGATTGATATGTCTCATATTATTCTCAATCCAGGAACAAATCATAAGGACCTCCTATCATTTATATATCTTGGTGATCTAATCACAAATGATAAGAGTGCAATCTCTTTTGTCACATAGTTAATTTGTAAACAACAACACCATGATCTGTACAAATAGTGACGCTATGGGTCATAATTGTCCAACAATCTCCCACTTGGCCTATAGCCAGTCACTCAAATGTCTAACAACACCGAACTATGTACGGTTGGCTCAAACTGCTGAGAAAAGGCTTTCGTCAGCGGATTTACATGATTATCGTCTGATGCGATTTATACGATCATCACATTGCCATGATGTATGATCCGAACGAATAAGATGAATAGTCGAAGTATGTATCTGGATCAATGATGAGACAATTTATTCTTTAGCCTGCGTTGCAGCCTAGCTCAACTGCTAACAGAACTATATCTAATCTAATTAGATTTTGTATCGACCTAGAAGGCTTCTATTGCTGCCTCAACTGCAGCAATAACCCGCATTTGTTGTTTATTCAGTAACAGTATCTTGCTTGAAAGATTTCCAGGCTCACTATTCTGTTATTCAAACTATATATACCATTTTACGACTTATTTCATTTATCGTTTTGGAAACTTGCAATATGGATCACAGTCACTTCAAGTTCTCCATATTCATAGTTTAAGACAGCATCCTTAGATCTCTAAGATACTAAATATGTTCTTAACATCAATCCAATGACTATCACTTGGATTGGCCCGATTGTGACTCTATATACTCAAAGCGTATGAGACACCAGGTCGCGTACATTTTTCAATCTATGAGTTCTCGGAAAGTTTCAACAACTTTTAGATCTATCCCAGTAGATCTTTATTCCTACAATAAAAGTTGTTTCTCACAAGAATTCTATAGAGAATTTTCTCGAAAACCAGCTTTCACCCGATATTTTATTGGAATATCATTTCCAGGAAATGACATATTATCAATTATTTTATAGGACATCCACTGTCAGTGCGTTCCCACTAACCCTCTTATATACACAAGAATCATTTTCGTTTTGAATTAAATCATAAACTATTATGATCACATCAAAACGATAATTCCAAGAACCTAATGCTTGCTTCAATCCAAACATGGATCGAATAACCTGCAAACCTTATTTTCTAGTTTTGGTACGACAAAACCGACAGGATGTTGTAAACATCCTCCAAAAGGTTTCCTTTTCAGGAAAGCGATTTTCCCGTTCAGCTGACATATTTCAAAATGAAATGTACAGCACATTAGCAAGCATTATCCAAATGGATTTACCGTGGCAACGGTAAAAGGTTGAATTGTAATCAACACAATGTTGATAACAATACCTTTCCGCTAAAAGCCTAGCTTTATACGTTGGTATGTTGTCTTCCATGTATGTCTTCCTTGAAGACTTAATAGTACCAATAGGCACAATGCCTTGCGGTACATCAAATAGTGTCCAAACTTATTGATATACATGGAATCCATTTCGGACTCATGGCACTTTGCCATAATAGGGATTTGATACTTTGTATCACTTCCTCATACGTAGTCAGTTGGTATTCCTTCATAAGATAGACATCTTTTCGAGGTGAGATCAGAAACCCATACCCCAGGTTGTTTTCTGACTCTCTACGACTTACGCTGTTCTTGTGTATTCGAAGATTATTGGTATAGTTTCATCCTTGATGAACTATTTGTGTTCCATTAGGAATCGGTGCCTGGAATAGTATTACTCTGATCTTCATCGAGTTTTACTATCCTCCCACTTACCACTGTATATCGGTATTCCTCTTAGGAAAACCCGCATGGTGAGCAACAATTACATTGTTCTATGGTGAGGTGTATATGTACTATACTCATGGTATCCCTAGGATAACCTACAATTAGCACTTATCCAATTTGGGTTTTAGTTTGGTATCATCCAAACATATGCCTTGCATACCCAAATATTCAGGAATGAGAAACCCAGTTTCTTTACTGTTCATATCTAATATGATATATGTCAAACATACATTTATGGAACCTTATTCAAAATAAGTTATGCACTATTAATGCTTATCCGTTGAAGGAAATGGTAGCTCAGAGCGACTCATGATTAACTTTATCATATCTAACAAAATTTGGTTTCTCAGTTCGGACACACCGTCAAATTGACGTGTTCCGGGAGGAGTCCTCATTAAAAGAATACTATACTCTTTCAAGCATATTAGAAACTTATTGCTTAAGTATTTTCCATTACGGTCTAACCGTGACAGTATAATACTTTAGTCGGTCTGTTTTTCTACTTCGTGTCGAAACTTTAAAAGTTTCCGATTTGTGTTCTAAAAGAAACACATAACCATAACGCGATGCCACATCCGTAAAGGTCACGAAATATTCATATCCACCTCTAGCCTAGCTAGACATGGGCCCACTTGATTCACTATGAATTAAGGCTAACAGATCGGTGGCACTTACACTTTTACCAAGTAAAGGTGTTTTAGGCACATTGCCCAATAAACTAGATTCATAGACTTTATTTGAATAGAATCAAATCAGTCCGAGTACCCACTCTTCAAAAGTGTGGATATACGAGTCTTGTTTAATTGTGTCCCAGACAACAATGCCACAATCAAGTTTCATCTGATCGAATCAGTTTGAGCTATTTGTTTGTCATGTTATATATTTGAGATTTATTTATATTCAAAATATAAATGATGTTATTCACATCTAATGTGTTTATCTCAATATCATCTTTATATAATAAAACATTTTAGTGTTCTAGAATATAATGGTTCATCCGCAGTGGATTAAACACTGATATATAGATAATGTATCTAGTCAAACTAGTTACATTATAACAGTTTCCAAATTTAAGTACACACCCGAAGGGTAGTTCCTAAACTTAGGTATCTATGGTTAAAACATCGACTTTCGTCCTGTTTCCAATTCACATATTAAATCTCAATCTGAAGTCAGTATTCTGCTCAAAGTAGATTCTGAACATCATACATATATTTTTATGTTAGACAGTAATGACCCATAACGTCACTATTTTGTAAATGATATTGTATTATTGTACAAAATTAACTATGTAGTAATGAAATTGCCTTTTACCGTTTTGTAATTTATATACTTTGATATATAAATGGTAAAAGTCCCTATGATTAATTCCGGATTGAGATGATATGAGACAGTATCAATCCATAAAGGTTTAATCATTAAATATCCCTAGTCGTAGTATTATCGAGATTGGACATCGATAATGCGGAATAGACTAGTACTGCACTTGTGCGTGTTGTGAGGGCACAACAGCATAGTTCTCATATATTTGAGTATTGGATACTTATGCAAGTGCGGTAGGAGGTTGTGTTTTACCGATGGTACGGAAAACAGCTTCGCTCTGGATAGACCCCGCGGAATCCCATTGGTAGTATGTCTGCGTGTCTATGGGAGTCCGCTTCAGGGTAGGTACATATGGTCTTAACCTGAGACTTGCATCGCTAGTACTTGCGACAATCGGTAGACTTTAGTTTTGGTCGTCCAGGGCTTTAACAGGTTCTGTGTACACCTCTTCTAGGTTTATCGGGAATCGTAGTGTATTGGGTGTGATGTCATGACGGAAGTATCACTTCAGACATATGGAGATGATGATCGCGCAGGATACAGAACTAGTACTCTATAATGGTTACAACCATCGGGATAATATGACAAGGTCAGGATTATCCGATTCAAAGAGACTAGTTGCTTGATGTCCGTTATATGTATCGTACGGGGCAGACACATCTCCAGCCCCAGGCCTTACATGTGATCATCCGATACTGGATCAGTATACACTATACTACGGTATACTACGCCTGTTATAGATCTTATATTCCAATAAGAATATTTCTGGAGAATTGGGTAGGCATGGCGTTTTGCTAGAGGTTAACCTTGTCTTGTAAATCGGTAAAAACGTAGTACTTGTACGTACGTGTTCGGATAATCTGACGGCCGTATTTACTGCCAACATATCCAGAGATCTCTTGGGTCGCTTCCCAAAGATTCACCAATGACGTATGATTCAAACTCGATTAATCTTGGATTAATTACGGAGAGACTTTATCTTGGATAAAGTACTATACATAGAGAGAGAACGATTAATTTGGAATTAATCGTAAAATTATTATATTCGATATAATAATCGAAATTCGATTTCGACGCGAAATTAAAATTAGATTTTAATTCGGGCAAACGAGTTAATTTAGAATTAATTCGTTAGCGACGTAAATAATAATTTCGCTAGGCGCAATTATTTATTTAAATTCGATTTAATTAACGTCGCGACGAAGTTCGGTATTTCGGAAATATCGAACCCGAACGCGTGAGTACGCGTGGGCCCACTTTCATTTGGGTTGTGTGGGGCCCACATGACACATGTCATTTTATGCATTATTTAATTGTTAATACATTGCATGGTGATAGTGTACAATACACTCAATGGTTTTGCATGGAGTTTGAGTGTTTGACACTCTAAGCCATTGCATGATTTGTGTCATAAGTTTATTATTAATTTAATAAATATTATGGCATAAATATAAATTGATTTTGTAACAAAAAATCATAACACTCTCTCTATTCTCTCATGACCGAAACTGTGAGCTCTCACAGCCCTCTCCACTTTTCTGTTTTTGTTGCAAAAACTTGAAGAATTTTTGTTTGTTTGGAACAAAAATCACACACAAGGCTAGCACCATCAAGGGATCATACAAAGGTGTTATGGGAAACTAATCTTAGAGCTTGGAAGGATCAAAAATTGCTTGGAGCTTCTCTTTTCTGTTTGGCCGAAACCCTCACTGCACAAAGGAGAAAATTTTGTTTCATCAACGCATCCGCATTCCGATCTTTGTGAGTATGATTCCGCCATACTTCAATATTGTTCATTCATTATATGTTTTGTTTGCTCTTTTGATCTTGGGACATGGATTAGAATTTCCAACAATGGTATCATTGAGCTTAAGAGCATGAAATATATTAGGGTAATATTTGGGCAAAATGATTGAAGCATGATTTGATGATTTTGATTGATTAAGTATGCTTAAATGTATGTTACATTATGTTATACATTATCAATTTCATGAAAAATAAATTGATTAATTTTTCCCCTCTTGGAGAGGCTTGGCCGAATACTACCTAGACCATGGAGATGATGATTTGTTGTTTATAAGATCATTGGATGACTTTAAACGAACATAAAATGACGATTTGTGATTCGATTGGATTGAAAACGAAATCGGTAATTTTTCATCACCTTGGCCGAATGCATGGAAGAAGATTAGGGACTTGATTTTTTGATTAAATAATGTTGGACATGTATTTAAGATAAAAATATGATTAATGGAATAATTTGATATTTTGGAAATATTGATTTAAAGGATATTCATGACATTACACTTTAATTAATTAAGTTATAAAATTTGGAATTTTAAAATTTGATTAATTGGGCTTAATTTTGAATTGGGCCTAAACTATTATATTTGGACATAATGGGCTTGGTTGGACCAAGTAGGTTTGGGCAAATTGGATTGGATCCAAAAATGGGCCTAAATCACTCCACTCATTAGTCCAAATGTAATAAATGGGCTTTTATGTTTAATTGGGCCTTATGGGCTTGATATTGATTTTATGGCAAATGAGGGTGATTCCTTATTGGGCTTGGAAATTGGGTTTTGACCCACATTGACCAAGGCCCAAGCCTAATGAAATCAATTGAAAGCCCATCGGACTTTAATTAAACGGACATTGGATGTTGATTGGGCTTTGAGACCCGATAGAATTAGATTTGGAATCTAAGTCATAAAAGCACAATAAAAGTGTAAATATTTAATTTGGAATTAAATATAAGGATTAGTATTGAATACGACTTAAATTGGATTTGCCGAGTAGTTCGATATAATTCGTGAATTCATACTATAAGTATTTATTCTCAAATTGAGTTGGACTCGCGCAAATGCAAACAATTGTTTGAACATTGTATTGTCACCTAATTAAAGACTAATTAATTGGATTTGATTGGTTGTATAACATGCCTTGAATGAATGAATGTGGATGTAATGTATGAATAGTGTATATCGGAGGATATTAGAAGGGAGGGTAATTTTAGAAATTATTGTAAATTTAGAATTTATAAATTGGACCTGCGTGTCCAGCCTTTCTCTTATTGTCTCTTTGTATTCTCTTCTCACCTAATTCCCCTCAATGTAAATGAGGTTTCTCTTATTGTATTATGTAATTGGGTAAGAGTAGAATAGTTCTACGCGGGAGAGGAAATGGAGTGATTTGTTCTAAGAACAAGTTGTTGTTCATATCCATCCGTATATCGCTATTACTTTACTTACGCGCTTTATGATGTTTTAGAAGCATGCTTAAGGGTGTATGATGATGAGACCTAACAAAGATAAATTAATTGGTTGCCAATTACACGAAAATCCCTCAAACAATATTAAGTGATTTTCCTTCCGTTGAGTGATTCTTTCTCAGATCCGAAATTGGCATTGGTTTGTTGGCCAAAGTCAAGACCTTTGTCAATTGAGGATGTGTTTGAATCATGAGAGTTTTGTTCCATATCGGTGTCTTGTCCAAGTTTTGATTTGTTGGCCAAAGTCAAGATCACTTCTTGTCCATCGACATTGATTACGAAACTTTCCATGTCAATGGGTCCCGCTTACTGGAATCATTAAGTTTGTTGTGCCAAAGCCAAGACTTAGTTGATTCAGAGGAAATGGTTAGGAAAATGTATTGATACATTGACATAATGTATTAGATATATATGTTCAGACTTGGATGTCCACCTACCGGATCTAGGAATTGGATGGGATCCAATTGATCTTCGAGATCTACCTGTTGGTTTCTATAATATGTCCCAAGGAAAAATTAAGCATATGAAATATAATAAATGAATATATATTGAACTTTGAAGTATGGCGGAATCATACTTACAATGCTTTGTTGATGAAGAAAATCAAACCAAATGGAAGCTCCAAGTGTTGGTTGATTCGGCCAAGAGGAGAAGAAGGTGAAAGCTCCAAGCTTTGTGTATTCCAAGCTCTATGATGGTTTCCCTATCACCTCTTTATGATCCCTTGAAGGTGCTAGCCTTGCATGTGAATAGATGTTCCAAACAACCAGAATATCTTCAAGCTTTTGCAACAAAATTGAAGAAAATGGAGACCCAAAAAACTGTTCACAGGTTTCGGCATTAGAGAGAGAGAAGAGAGTTTTGTTAAATTAATTTTTGTTACCAAAAATCAATTTATATTTATGCCATAATGTTTATTAAATAATAATAAAATTATGACACCAACCATGCAATGGCTTAGAGTGTCAAACACTCAAACTCCATGCAATACAATTGAGTGTATTGTACACTATCACCATGCAATGCATTCATCAATAAAATAATACATATAATGACATGTGTCATGTGGGCCCCACACGTTTCCAAATGAAAGTGGGCCCACGTGCACTCACGCGTTCGGGTTCGATATTTCCGAAATACCGAACTTACGTCGCGACGTTAATTAAATCGAATTTAAATAAATAATCGCGCCTGGCGTAATTATTATTTACGTCGCTAACGAACTAATTCTAAATTAACTCGTATGCCCGAATTAAAATCTAATTTTAATTTCGCGTCGAAATCGAATTTCGATTATTATATCGAATATAATATTTTATCGATTAATTCTAAATTATCGTTCTCTCTCTAAATAAGGCACTTTATCCGAGATAAAGTTTCTCCGCAATTAATCCAAGATTAATTAAGTCCGAATCAAATATCATAGGTGAATCTTCAGGAAGCGACCCAAGAGATCTCCGGATATGTTGGCAGTAAATACGGTCGTCGGATAATCCGAACACGTACGTACCTTGTACTACGTTCTTACGATTCACAAGACAAGGTTGGCTTCTAGCAAAGCGCCATGCCTACCCAATTCTCCAGAAATATTCTTATAGGAATATAAGATCTATATCAAGCGTAGTATACCGTAGTATTGCGTACATCGATCCAGTATCGGATGATCACATGTTAGGCCTGGGGCTGGAGATGTGTCTACCCCGTACGAACATATATCGGACATCAAGCAACTAGTCTCTTTAAATCGGACAATCCTGACCTGGTCATATTGTCCCGACGGTTGCAACCTTTTATAGAGTATTAGTTCTGTGTCCTGCGTGATCATCACCTCCATATGTCTGAAGCGATACTTCTATCTCGACATCACATCCAGTACACTACGATTCTCGATAAACCCGAAGAGGTGTACACAGAACCGTTAAGGTCCCCAACCACCAAAACCAAAGTTTACCGATTGTCGCAAGTACTAGCGATGTAAGTCTCAGGTTAAGACCATATACACCTACCCTGATGCGGCCTCCCATAGACACGCAGACATACTACCAATGGGATTCCGCGGGTCTATCCAGAGCGAAGCTGTTTTCCGTACCATCGGTAAAAAACAACCTCCTATCGCACTTGCATAAGTATCCAATACTTAAATATATGAGAACTATGCCGTTGTGCCCTCACAACGTGCACAAGCGCAATACTAGTCTATTCCGCATTATCGATGTCCGATCTCGATAATACTCCGACTAGGGATATTTAATGATTAAACCTTTATGGATTGATACTGTCTCATATCATCTCAATCCGGTATTAATCATATGGACTTTCGCCATTTATATATCAAAGTAAATAATATTTACAAAATGGCAAAAGGAAATTTCATTATCACATAGTTAATTTTGTACAATAATACAATATCATTTACAAACAGTGACGCTATGGGACATAATGTCTAACAATCTCCCACTTGGCCTATAGCCAGTCACTCAAGCATCTAATACCCGAACTATGTATATGTCGTTCAAAAACTTGTTGAAGAACAGCCTTCGTCAGCGGATCTGCAATGTTGTCATCTGATGTGACCTTCTCGACCTTTACATCGCCACGATGTAATCTCTCCGAATCAGATGGTAACGACGAAGAACATGCTTGGACCGTTGATGAGACCTTGGTTCCTTAGCCTGCGCTATAAGCCCCGTTATTGTCACAATACAATGAAACGGGCTCAGCTGCTAACGGAACTACTCCTAATCCGATTAAAACTTTCGGATCCAACTGCCTCCTTTGCTGCTTCAGATGCAGCGATGTATTCTGCTTCTGTTGTTGAATCGGCACAGTATCTTGCTTGGAAGATTTCCAGCTCACTGCCACTGCTCCGTTATTCAAACAAAAAATGTACCCTGATTGCGACTTGTAGTCATCCTTGTCGGTTGGAAACTTGCATCGGTATACCCAGATACCGCAAGTTCTCCACCTCCATAAATTAAGAAAGCATCCTTAGTTCGTTTAAGATACTTAAGGAATTCTTAACTGCTTCCAGTGACCTTCACCTGGATCGGCCTGATAGCGACTGCACATGCTCAAAGCATATGAGACATCAGGTCGTGTACATATCATGGCATACATGATCGATCCGACTGCCGAGACGAACGGTATCCGACTCATGTTGTCTCTCTCTCTCCTGAGTCTTAGGACACATGTCCTTAGACAGAGAGGTACCACGTACCATTGGAACCAATCCCCTCTTGGATTGTTCCATGTTGAATCGCTTCAACACTTTATCAATGTATGTACTCTGGGAGAGTCCAAGAAGCTTTCTAGATCTGACCCTGTAGATCTTATTCCAAGAATAAAGGCTCTTCTCCCAGATCTTTCATGGAGAATTTTAATGAAAGCCAAGCTTTCACCGACGTTAGATCATGGGAATGTCATTGCCTATAAGCAATACGTCGTCGACATAAAGGACAAAAATAAACGTGCTCTCCCACTAACCTTCTTGTAATACACAAGGGTCATCCTGCGTTTTGTACGAAATCATATTCTTTTATGATCTCATCAAAACGCTGATTCCATGATGCCATGATGGCTCTTCAATTCCATAAATGGATCGATTTAACTTACAAACCTTGTTTGCAAGTCGTGGTACGATAAAAACCGTCAGGCTGTTGCATATAAACATCCTCCAAAAGGTTTCCGTTAAGGAAAGAGGTTTTAACGTCCATCTGGCCATATCTCGTAGTCGAAATATGCAGCTATTGCAAGCATTATCCGAATGGATTTAATCATGGCAACGTGGTGAGACGTTTTCGTCATAATCAATACCATATTGTTGACGATATCCCTTCGCTACAAGCCTAGCTTTGTACGTTTGTACGTTGCCATCCATGTCGGTTCTTCTTCTTGAAGATCCATCTGCATCCAATAGGCTTTACGCCTTCTGGTGCCATCAACCAGTGTCCAACTTGGTTGGAGTACATGGAATCCATCTCGGACTTCATGGCTTCTAAATACAAAAGTGTAACCTGCTGGCTGTGGGTTAACAAGGA
>SKCR01025012.1:0-18537 GCA_019454045.1 Zanthoxylum bungeanum | reverse complement strand
AAGCCACTGGTTAGCTACTGGTTCTGGTCGCGTTGCGACACGAGGCAGTTCGCGTCGCGACACCCACAAGACCTGAAGCCACATTCAGCTACTGGAATGGTACGCGTCGCAACGCCCACTAGTGGGAGTCGCGATGCAAATGCCTGGGTGAATGAATATTTGTTAAATAGTTTAATAACATGTCATATAGCCTAGGGTGCCTACTCTTGCATTTTCATATGCCATAACGTGATAACACGCATGATATTCTAGTCATAAAATATGATTTTATGTAATTTAAAAGTTAAATAGGAATATGAGATGCATGTAAACAGATTAATAATATTAATTGGTTTAAAGGTTTAAAAATTGTGAATTTAAGTTTTAATACAAATGAACCTTATGAGTACATTATTTTCCTTGGTATATTGGATGGAAACCCGAACATAAATTCCATAGCCGGTTCTGAATGGACGGTAATTTGGTATGCACTCAGGATATAATTTCATGTATCATTGGAAGATATAACGTACTTTTATCAAAAATGATTTAATGATATTTGGTCCATTCGTTGAATTCTAAATTTTAAAACCTATTAGTGGACTAATAATTTAATAGTTAAATCGATTAGATAACTAAAGCAACTGGATTAAATTAGTTTAATTAAATTAAATGGTTAGTAGAGACTAATCGGAATTAATGAATAAAATTTTAAAAGTTAAAATTGGTTAGATCACTAATAAATCAACTAGTATTAATAAGTTTATGTTTTTAGCCTAACATAATCGTAATACATTAAGAAATTAGTGAGATAGAAACCTTATACTTCAAAATAGTGAGTGTGAGAGGGGTATACCACAATATATCCAGCGATCTCCATTGTTATCCAGAAACGTGAGATTAAAAAGTCACCTCGAGACGGCTTTGCTTTCGTCCCCCTACGAATGGTGTCAATTTTGGGTCAATATAAGGTTTGGATTCGTGAGGATAGGGACTCTAGATGTTTCCTGTGATTTGACCTACCCTACGGTGGCACTTCACTAGTTAAGTCCAAAGGTTCCGAAATAATGGGTCATACTCACAAAGGAATGATTAAGTTTTTAATCAAAGCTTTCCTTGGTCAAAATAACGGTAGTTGATTAATATAGGAATAAGAGTTATTTCAGATATATTAATCAATTGAGAATGTCTCAATCTATCATGTGAATACTTGACCTACCCTACGGCGGTACTTATTTGTGGAATGATAGATAACTGTGGCATAGTAATTCTTTTAGGTTTCTAATTCATTATACATTGATCATGGATCATGTTTAATTTTATGCCTAAATGTTTGACAATTTTAATATGCGATGAATGAATGTTGAATGCGCGTTTATTATTTTTCAGTCATGGCATCTACAATTATCTCATTTCTCAAACAACAAGAAAAATTAACCGGGGAAAATTATGTTAAATGGAAAAGTGACAAGAATGATATATTGGTCTGTGAAGACCTTAAATTTATCCTAATTGAGGAATGTCCTCTTGAACCAGCCCAAAATGCTGGCAGAACTGCACGTAATACCTATAATAACTAGATTAAGGCCGATGAGAAAGCCCATAGCTATTTGATAGAATCCATTTATGAGGTTCTTACTAGACAGCATGAGTCTATGGCGACAACATCAATAATAATGCAGTCTTTACAGAACATGTTTGGACAGCCTTCAGACCGGTAACAACATGAGGCAATAAACCGCTAGAATGAAGGAAGGTGCGTCAGTCCGAGACCATGTGTTAATGATGATGTCTCATCTTAATATAGCTGAAACCCATGGTGCACATATTAATGTGCAAAGCCAGGTGACAATGATCATGGAAACTTTTCTGAAGAGTTTCTTGCAGTTTAAAAGAAACTGTTCTATGAATAAGTTGACTTTTATGTTGACTAGACTACTAAATGAGCTCACCAATTACGAGTCCATGATGATGGGTGCTCGTAGGTCTAATACTGAGGCAAATGTTTTCGAATCTTCTAAATCTGAAAAGAAGAAGAAAAAGAAAAGCAATTGGAAGGCAAAGGCAAAACCAATGAAAAAGAAGAACAAATGCTCTAAAGGTACCAATGCTAAAGGAAAATGTTTCCATTGTGAACAACAAGGGCATTGGAAAAGGAATTGTCCAAAATACCCAGCTGAGCTTAAGGAGAAAAAGAATACAGGTAAATATGATTTACTTGTTATTCAGTCTTTTTAGTGGATGATGAATAAATCTGCTTAGATTGTTGATTCTAATGCCACTAACCATGTTTATTGTTCATTATAGCTACTTAACTCATGGAAGGCCTTACTGAAGGTAGCTTTACCATGAGAGTTGGGACAGAGGATGTTGTTTCAGCTAGAGTAGTGGGTGTTTCCACTTTAAATTTTAATAAAAGTTATTTGTGTTTGAATGATGTGCTTTTTATTCCTGGTTTTCGCAGGAATTTGATTTTTGTAACAAAACTCATGGAAAGTGATTTCTCTATTTCATTTAATAATAAATCAGTTATTATTAGTAGAAATGGATTAACAATATACACAGGAAACTCCAAGAATAATCTATATGTATTAAGGCCGTTAATGCATGAATCACTAATTAATACTGAACTGTTTAAGATTGAAGAATCTAAAACAAAATGGCAAAAACTTCTCATGATGACACATATCTATGACATCTTAGACTTGGTCATATTAGCCTTGACAAGATAGATAGACTAATTAAGAATGAAGTTTTAAATCAGTTAAAAATTGGTACTTTACCTATATGTGAATCCTATTTAGAAGGCAAAATGACTAAGAGACTTTTTACTGGAAAAGGGATAAGAGCCAAAGAACCATTTGAGCTAATACATTCGGACGTTTACGGACCAATGAATGTAAAGGTCCGAGGTGGTTATGAATACTTCGTCACTTTCATTGACGATTATTCTAGATATGGGTATGTTTACCTAATGCAGCAGAAGTCAGATACATTTGAAAAGTTCAAAGAGTATCGTGCTAAGGTTGAGAACAAGTTAAGTAAAAGCATCAAAATTCTATGATCAGGTCGTGGAGGAGAATACCTTGATAGAGATTTCAAGGAATTCTTGGTTGAGCATGGAATTATTTCACAGCTCACAGCACCTGAAACACCGCAATAAAATGGTGTTGTAGAAATGAGAAATCGGACCCTACTAGACATGATGAGATCAATGTTTAGTTATAGCACTCTACCTAGTTAATTCTGGGGTTATGCATTGGAAATAGAAATGTATATACTGACTGTAGTTACTTCTAAGTATGTTCCTAAGACTCCCTTAGAGTTGTGGAATGGTCGTAAAGCTAGTTTGCGATATTTTCGCATATAGGGATGTCCAGCACATATGCTAAAGAACAAGACTACTAAGTTGGAGCCACGTTCACATGTGTGCCTATTTGTAGGCTATCCAAAGGAAACTAGTGGTGGATTATTTTATAGTCCAGAAGATAATAAAGTATTTGTGTCGACAAATGCTACATTTCTTGAGGATGACTATATGAGAGAGTTCAAACGTCGAAGTAAAATATTACTTAAGGAGTTACTTGCTGGTACGACCAATACTCCACTGTCAAAAATATTAACAAAGATATAATACCTTCTACATCTGAGATTCAAATACAAGTTTATCAGGATACCATACCACTTAGACGTAGTGGGAGAGTTGTAAGACAACCTGAATGCTATCTAGGAAATGGTGAGGTGCAAGTTGTTGCATCTTGAGATGGTATCGATGATCCATTGACCTGTCGTAGTGCAATGGAAGATTCTGATAAAGAGTAATGGCTCAAATGAACCTTGAGATGGAGTCTATGTACTCTAACTCAGTCTGGAACTTGTAGACCAACTTGATGGAGTGAAACCCATAGGTTGCAAGTGGATCTACAAGAGAAAAAAAGGAATAGATGGGAAAGTACAGACTTTGAAGGCTAGGCTAGTGGCAAAATGTTATACCCAAAAGAATGGAGCTGACTATGAAGAAACTTTCTAGCCAGTAGCCATGCTAAAATCCATTCGCCATTACCGCATATTATGACTATGAGATTTGGAAAATGGACGTCAAGACTGCATTCTTGAATGGAAATCTTGATTAGAGTATCTATATGGTACAACCAGAGGGGTTAATAACCCAAGGTTTATAGCAAAAAGTTTGCAAGTTACAAATGTCTATTTATGGACTTAAGCAAGACTCTAGATCTTGGAACATAAGGTTTGATACTACGATCAAGTCTTATAACTTTGAGCGGAACATCGATGAGCCTTGTGTCTACAAGCGCATCATTGATGGTAAAGTGGTTTTCCTTGTGTTATACGTCAATGATATTTTACTCATTGGGAATAATGTAAAGATATTATCGGACGTGAATGTTGGACAATTATGACCCATAACATCATTATTTGTACAGATCATGATGTTGTTGTACAAATTAACTATGTGACAAAGGAAATTGTTCTTTTATCATTTGTAATTAGATTACCAAGATGTATAAATGATAGAAGATCCTTATGATTAGTTCCAGATTGAGATGATATGAGACAATATCAATCCACGAAGGTTTAATCATTAAATATCCATAGTCGAAGCATTATCGAGATTGGACATCGATAATACGTAAAAGACTAGTATTACACTTGTGCGCGTTGTGGGAGCATAACGTCATAGTTCTCATATACATGGGTATTGGATACTCATGCAAGTGTAATAGGAGGTTGTGTTTACCGATGGTACGGAAACAGCTTCGCTCTGGATAGACCCCTCGGAATTCCATTGGTAGTATGACTATGTGTCTATGGAAGTCTGAATCAGGGTAGGTGTATTTGGTCTTAACTTGAGACTTGCACCGCTAATACTTGCGACAATCAATATACTTTGGTTTTGGTCGTCCAGGGCTTTAACAAGTTCTGTGTACGCCTCTTCTGGGTATATTGAGAATCGTCGTGTATTGGGTGTGACGTCAAGACAGAAGTATCACTCCAGTCATAGTGGAGATGATGATCACGTAGGATACGGAACTGGTGCTCTTATGTACTGCAGTCATCGGGATAATATGACTAGGTCATGATTATCCGATAAAAAGACTAGTTACCAGAGATTCAATATGTGCTTCGTACAGGGCAGACACAATTCCAGCCCCAGGCCTAGCACGTGACATCTGATACTAGACCGAAATACGCAATACTACGTATACTACGCCTGATAAAGATTACATATTCCTTTAAGAATATTTCTGGAGAATTGGGTAGGCACGGTGCTTTGCTAGAAGCCAACCATGTCTTGTAAATCGATAAAAAGCGTAGTACTAGGTACGTACGTGTTCGGACAGTCCAACGACCAGATTTACTGCCAACATATCTGGGGATCTCATTGGTCGCTTCCCGAAGATTCACCGATGACGTATAACTCGCACATAATTAATCTGGGATTAATTAGATGAGAGAGAAAATTAATCTGGGATTAATTACGGAGATATTTTATTTGGGATAAAATATTATTTAAAGAGAGAGAACGATTAATTTGGAATTAATCGATAAAATAATATATTCGATATATTATATGAAATTAGATTTCGACGCGGACTTAAAATTAGATTTTAATTCGGGCGAACGAGTTAATTTAGAATTAATTCGTTACCAACGTAAATAGTAATTTTCTAGGCATAATTATTTAATTAAATTTGATTTAATTACGTCGCAACGGAAAATTCGTTAATTCGGAATTAGCGAACACGAGCCCGGGAGTGTTTGCGGGCCCACTTGCATTTCGAATTCAAGTGCGGCCCACAAGTCACATCACAAGTCACTCACATGTCACATCCACTTTTTGGGATGTGTGTCATGTCACCTTTTTGGTGATGGAGGTGGTTGATAGCAATTAATGCTCTTTTCCCTCCAAATTGCTTTTGGAAAGCAAATGCCTAAAAGGGTTTTTGACTTTGGTTTTTTGGTATTGGTTTTTGGAAAACATATACACAAAACACTTCTCTTCTTTCTCTCTCTCCCACACATTCGGCCAAGGGCCATTTTCTTTCCTCTCTTATTTTTCTCTCAATGCCGAGAGTTGAAGAAGGAAATATGAATATTTGTGGCAAATTTTCCAAGATGCTAGCACATCCAAGGAGTCATCCAAAGGTGATAGGGAAACCCACCCATTGGCATGGAATCCACATCCAAGCTTGGAGGTTGACCGAAACTTGGAGACCACAAAAAGGGAGCCATTGCCGAGAGCTTCATGGAGGAGCATAAAGATTTTGTGTTCATCGCATCATAATCTGATCAATGTAAGTATGATTCCACCATACTTCTTTGTTGTATTCACATGTTTAAATGCTTAATCGATCTTGGGACTATAGTAGAAACCCAACAATGGTATCAGAGCCATGATTTAAGCATGAAATTTGATTAGGGTAAAATTTGGGTAAAAATGATTTGAGCATGTTTTGATGAAATTGATTGTTGATGTATGCTTGAATGATGATAACATGGTGTTATGCATGATCAATTTGATGAAAATTAGATTGGATCAATTTTTCCCCAAATCATTGGCTTGGCCGAATGGTGTATGCCCTAAATGTCATGGTGATTTTTGTTTTTTGAATCATTGGATGAGTTTGAAAGACTTGGGAATTGTTGATTTAGGATTTAATTGGATTAAAATCGAAATTGGACAATAAACCCTAATTGCCGTGACTTTGTAGCATGGAAAATGATATGATTTTTGATTCAATTGTGTTGGACATGTGTTGATGATAATTAGCATGATTAATTAAGTAAATTGGTATTTTGGAAATGTTAATTTGGTAATTAATTATGGCTATACACTTTAAATTAATTTAATTGTGAAATTTGGAATTTTGTAATTTAATTAATTGGGCCAAATTTGGAATTGGGCTTAAAAAGTTGTATTTGGGCTTAATGGGCTTGGTTGGGCCAAGTATGGTTTAGGTTAATTGGTTGGATCCAATTGGGCCCAAAACCATATCCATAAAGTCCAAATATAACTAAATGGACCTTTAATTTTAATTGGGCCTAATGGGCCTAAATTGGTTTCTTGGCAAATAAGGGTAATTCCTTAAATGTGCTTTGGTATTTGGGTTTGACCCATATTGACCAAAGTCCATGCCTTATGAAATTAATTAAAAGCCCATTGGACTTTAATTAAATCGACATTGGATGTTAATTGGGCTTTGAGACCCGTAACGATTAGATTTGGAATCTAAGTCGTAAAGGCACATAAAAAGTGTAATTATTTAATTTAGAATTAAATATAGAATTAGTATTAAATACAAATTAAATTGGATTTAATATTGTAGTTTAATATAATTAAAGAATTCGTACTTTGAGTACTTATTCGTAAAATGAGTCGGACTCGCGCAAAATCAAATCGTTGTTTGAACATTGGATGGTCATTAATTTCAGATTTATTAATTGGATTAGATTGATTGATAACATGCTTTGTGTGAATACATGGATGCGATGTATGAATAATGTATATCGGATGGATATTAGATGGGTGAGGGCAATTTTGGAAATTGTTGTAATAAATTTAGAATTTATTAAATTGGACCTGCGTGTCCAGCCTATTACCTCTTGACTCTTTGTATTTCTCTTCTCACCTATTCCCCTCAATGTAAATGAGGTTTCTTTAGAAGTGTTATGTAATTGGGTAAAAGTAATATTTGTGCTAGCGGGAGAGAGGAAAATGAGAGATTTTGTTCTAGGAACAAAATATGTTGAGTATCCATCCGCATATCATTATTATTTTATTTATACGCGCCTTATTATGTCTTAGAATGCATGTTTAAGGGTGTATGATGATGAGACCTAACAAAGATAATTAATTGGTTTCCAATTACACGAAAGACCCTCACAACATATTAAACGTTTTTCCTTCCATTGAATGATTCATTCTCAAGATCCAAGATTGGCACTGGTTTGTTGGCCAAAATCAAGACCTTTGTCCATTACATATGTGTTTGAATCATGAAGGCTTTGTTCCATATCACGTGTCTTGTCCAAGTTGTGATTTTTTGGCCAAAGTCAAGATCATTTCTTGTCCATCGACATCGATTACGAAGCTTTCCAAAGTCAATGGGTTCCTCTTAACTGGAATCATTAAGTTTGTTGTGCCAAAGCCAAAGCTTAATTGATTCAGAGGAAAAAGGTTAGGGAATATATTGGATAAATTGGCATATATAAGATATATGTTTCGGACTTGGATGTCCACCTACTGGATCTAGGAATTGGATGAGATCCAATTGATCTTAGAGATCTACCTAGTTAATTATCATACAATTTGTTGGCCAAAGTCAAGATTGTGTGTTATTTAACGGGATCCTAGCCCACTAGGAAACAAAGTTTCCCGAGTACTCAACAGACGGTTAGAGGCTCGCCGAAAAATAGTGGGAGGCAAGTATTAAATTTGCAAATTCGTTTAGATACTTGCCAATACGCGCTCATTTCAAATTTTTCGTCATCAAATTAATATATTAGTTGGACTAATATTTAATCGTTGTTTTAATTAAACAGTTGGACTGTATTCAAACTACTTCAATTATAGTTGATTATATAATTGGATTAAAGTAATCAATATATTTGAATTTAAACCAATTAAATTATAGTTGATTATATAGTTAGACTATAGTAATCATTATAATAAATAGTACCTAAAATCATTGATTTGATAGTTAGACTATTGGAATCAAGATAAATGAAAGATTAGCGTTTAGAACATAATCCTGGGAGAAAATGTTTCTTAAACGGCTTTCATTTTCAGATAGGGAATAAAATCTCAGGATAATCATGGGAACCGAGAAGTTACTTTATTTGATAGAGTGACGTCTCGAGCCTAAGCCCGGAGTTGAGAAAATAGTATAACATGATATTTGGAATATTCATGTGATGATAACTTTAGTGCTTAATATGTTATGCTTGCCGCAAAGACTCCTTAATTTCTTAGTCATAACTAAGGATTAGATCCTTATAGTATGATATTGAAATTGAAGGATCTTCATAGTTCTATCCTTAGATCTTAGAAGTACAAATTGCATTAGAAAACTCTTGGAGAGTTAATGGCTATTCTCAAGGAGACAAAGCCAGAGTTTGCAATAGGGCAAGAAGCGCAAGGCGAATCTTACTTCGACATCCCAGAAGGCCAAGGCTTGGCCAAAGGCTTCTGGGGTGTGGAAAAGGGGCAAAGGCAAAATCATTATAATCTTCTGGGAAGACATATGACATATCCCAAAATGTCTGCCTAAATTGTGGCAAACGGGGTCACTGGAAGCGTGACTGCCTTATGGACAAGGCAGACATGAAGGAATTTAAGACGGGCAAGGCTCCAACTTCAAATATGTTTGTCATCAACATGTTCACTACTAGTACTAAAATTGGATTTTAGATACTGGATGTGGTACATAAATATACATACTGGTGTGCAGAATCTGCTGATAAGTAAGATACTGACCTCAGTTGAGATTTATCTGCGAGTCGAAAATGGGACGACATTCGCTTTTACCGTAGAAACCTAAGTTTAGGAACTACTCTTCGGGTATGTACTTAAATTAGGAAACTGTTAGAATGTAACTAGTTTGACTAGAAACATTATCTCTATATCAGGGTTTAACCCGTTGCGGGTATACCTTTATATTCTAGAACACTAAAGTGTTTTATTTTATAAAGATGATATTGAGATAAACACATTAGATGTAAATAACAGTATTTATATTTTGAATATAAATAAATCTCAAACGTATAACAGGACAAACAAATATCTCAAACTGATTTAATCAGATGAGACTTATTTGTGGCATTGTTGTCTGGGACACAATTAACAAGACTCGTATATCCACACTTTCGAAGAGTGGATACTAGGACGGATTTGATCTTATTCAAATAATTTCTACGAATCTAGTTTATTAGGCAAAGTGCCTGAAAAACTTTTTACTTGGTAAAAGTGCAAATGCCACCGATCTGTTAGCCCTCATTCATAGTGACGTAAGTGGGCCCATGTCTAGCTAGGCTAGAGGTGGATATGAATACTTTGAAACCTTTACGGATGTGGCATCGCGTTATGGTTATGTGTTTCTTTTGAAACACGAATCGGAAACTTTTGATAAGATCAAAGAGTTCTGACACGAAGTAGACAGACAGATCGACTAAAGTATTAAAACATCATGATTAGACCATGATGGAAAATACTTAAGCAATAAGTTTCTCAAATACTTGAAAGAGTATAGTATTATTTCAATGAGGACTCCTCCTAGAACACGTCAATTTGATGGTGTGTCTGAACAGAGAAACCAAATTTTGTTGGACATGATAAGGTTAATCATGAGTCGCTCTGAGCTACCATTTCCTTCAAAGGATACGCATTAATCAGTGCAAAAATTATTTTGAATAAGGTTCCATGAAAATCTGTTTGACAGACTTCATATTAGATATGAACAGGAAAGAAACAGGGTTTTCTCATTCCTGAAGATTTGGGAATGCTAGGCATATGTTTGGATGATACCAAACTAGAACCCAAATCGGATAAGTGCCTAATTTGTGGGTTATCCTAGGGTAACCAAAGTATATTACTTATACAACTCACATGAGAACAATTTAATTGTTGCTCACCATGCGGTTTTCCTAAGAGGAATACCGATATGCAGTGGTAAGTGGCAAGGAAAGTAAAACTCGATGAAAATCGGAGTAATACTATTCCAGGCACCGATTCCTTAATGGAACACAAATATTTCATCAAGGATGAAACTATACCAATAATCTTCGAATACACAAGAACCGCGCAAGTCGGAGAGAGTTAGAAAACAACCTGGGAGGTATGGGTTTCTGATCTCACCTCATAAAGATGTCAATCTTATTGAGGAATACGAACTGACTATGTATGAGGACGTGATACAAGGTATCGACTCCCTCTTATGGCAAAATTCCATGAAGTCCGAAATGGATTCCATGTATACCAACCAAGTTTAGACATTGGTTGTTGTATCGGAAGGCATTGTGCCTATTGGTACTATATAAGTCTTCAATGAAGACATACATGGAAGGCAACTGTGGGACACAGAAACTGGACGACGCATTCTGTTCTAGGCTCGCGGCCTAGTCAGGTGTACGGAGTAGCCACGGGGGACTAAACCGGAAAATAATGGAGTCGCCACCCGGTGTGAACCAGGAATATGAGATTTAAGGCCGCACTCACCCTTCGCAAGGGAAGACCTCAAACCATTGGGTTTGGAATGGTCCCTTACTTATGTCACTTGTAATGAAAGGATTTGTGTAATAATTTAATCAAGCTTAAGTAACACTTATTTCCAAGAGTATCATGCTTCTAAGTTCATCTGCGCAAAAAATAAAACTTACACCTAAATTTGCATATATCTTACATTTAAGATTGCATGCTTGAAGTAAAGTAAAAAGTAGCAACGAACATACAATTTCATTGGCATATTGTATTCATGGAAACACAAGCACACACTAACCACGCAAGCACAATAAGAGCGAATCAAATAATGGTGAACATGTGATTTCATAGACATATCATGCTTATACGTGCGGAAGCATAAACAAATAGCCATTTCATGTCCATTTGTAAATAAAAGAGTCAACTAAATACATAATGTAAAAAGACACTTAAGGATGTAATTAGGCATTAAAGTAAGCATGCTATGACGTGGTGCAAAAGAAGATAACTAATATGGACACAAACACACATGTGAGCACTTTTCCAAGTGGTACGTGGAATTGTATCCCAAGTACAGACCGCACTACCGTCCATTCGGAATCAGCTATGGAATTTATGTCTGGGTTTCCATCTGATATACCACAAGAAATAATACTCAAATGCTATCGTGACATGGATATATGAATTGTAATACGTTAAGCCAAGACAAAGGTAAGCGATGCAACCAATGAAATAAATGTGTTTTTCATTACGATGCGTACAAAGATAAAGATGACCATATGGGATTTCATAATACATGCGTGAATGGTATAGTTGGCTTGTGAATGAGGGGCAGTGGATGAGTGGTGTTTGTGCGTGATTCAGGCAGTATGGTGCTGGTTTATTTGTGTTTTGACGTGAAGGGTTCACGGTTTGTGAAGGTGTTTTACTGCTAATGGGTTGCCGAGGTGAGTCTTGTGCGAGAGGATGAAGGCTAGTGGCGTAAGATGGCAGACGTTGTAAGGGTGTTTGCTGGCTCGTGTATTGTGGCGTGGGCAGGTCAGAGGGGGTGTAAGGCTAGGGCAGTGGCGTAAGATAGAGGCCTAAGTTGAAGGGTACGTGAGACGCTGTGGATGAACTTAGGGACGTGATGGCTCATTGGTGGCGTTAAGTGGGTGAAGGTGTGATTAGCGTGAAGAGGCTTAGGTCTTAACGTGAATGAGGGTTCTGGTTTGTGTTTGGACAAAGGAAAGTGCAAGGGCTAATAATATGGATGTACCAATGGTAATAGATCGAGCCAAGACAGGGGTAGATGATGCAATCAATATATGAAAGACGCGGCAAATATCGTGGTAAAGGTAGTCTTTTAGGCTTTTCTTCCCCCAAAAGGAGAACCTTTTTAGTCCAACACAATAAGCCCATGCGCTTTTCATTACAATGCGTACAAAGACAAAGGTAACTATATGAAACTTTGTATACCCGATTGAACACATCTTACATTCAACCGAATATACATCAACCGGCGTGGCAAAGCATCGTGGTAAAGGGTTTTAACCCCTCTAAATAGGGGACCTTTAATCCGACTTACTAAGCCCATGCGCTCGATCGCATCATGCATACAAAGAATAAAGACAATATTATCAAACTTAGTATGCCCGATGAACATATCTTGCATTCAACCGAACACACATCAACCGGCGCGGCAAAGCATCGTGGTAAAGGGTTTTAACCCCTCCAAATAGGGGACCTTTAATCCGACTTACTAAACCCATGCGCTCGATCGCATCATGCATAAACAAGCAACATGCGGAAATTAAATGACGAATAATAAATAAATCAAAGCAACATAAACAAAGAAAGTGCCGATTACTCAAGCACTATGAAGGTCCTTCCCAGTTAGGTCTGAACTTTCCTCTTGGATCTTTCGTCGACGGTCTTGATTGCTTAAGTACCAAATCACCTTTTCTGATCTTGGTGGGGCGTACTTTCTTGTTGAATGCTCGGGCTAGTCTCTTCTGATACAACTGCATGTGATACTTCGTCTCTCCTTGAAACTGAACTCCATTGTCTGTCACTACATGATGCGGCATACCATACCGACAAATGAGGTTCCGAGCTATAAACTTTGCCATCTGTTTTGCTGTAACATTGCTGAATGATTTGGCTTCCACCCACTTCGAGAAGTAGTCCACCGCCACAATTATGAAGCGATGCCCATTCGATGCATCCGGTCGAATCTCTCCAATCATATCAATTCCACATGCTGAAAAGGGTCACGGCTCTGACAACCCATGAAACTCTGTGTACGGCAAGTGATTCAAATTACCGTGTGCTTGACAGTCATGACAGTGCTTTACCATCTTCGCGCAGTCTGTTTCCATGGTTGGACCACATACCCCGGCGTGTATTTCTTCCATTACATGATGAGCTTCTTCTTTTCTCAAACACTTCAACTGAATACCATTTGCTTGCCTCTTGTACAGTTCCCCTTTCAAAATTACATACTAGGAAGTTAACTTCTGAATGGCTATTCTGTCTTTTCTGCCTGCCCCTTCCGGGAGTTCACCATGTTCCAGATACCTCTGAATGTCATAATACCAAGGTTTACCGTCGTCGACCTCAACTTCCATAATTCTTTCTATCTCATAAACATGTCTGCTTGCTGTTGTCAGTATCAACGGTCTCATCACTAACTTTTCTGGATTTTCCCAAGTTGCTGCAAGTGTAGCCAATGCATCTGCCATCTGATTCTCTTCTCTCGGTAAGTGCTGAAACTTACATTCAAGGATAACCTGTGCCAACTTTATGAGGTAAAAAAGGTAAGGTTTCAACCGTTCTTCTTTCAATTCCCATTCTCCTCGCATCTGCTGGACTACCAACATAGAATCTTCGTAGACTTCCACACTCCCGGCCTTCAAGGCTATCAATGCTGTCAAACCAAAAGCACATGCTTCATACTCGGCTATGTTGTTAGTCACTCTGAATGTCAACCTCTTGGACAAAGGCAAAGTTTCTCCCTCGGGGGTCACTATCACGATCCCAATTCCGGCTCCCTTGTAATTCACTGCTCCATCAAAATACATCTTTCATCTCTGAACTGTTATTGCTTGGACCTCTTCATCTGGAAATTCAAACTTATACTGATCCCCCTCAACAGGTTGCAATGCCAGAAACTCTGCTAGCGCTCGCCCTTTGATCATTTTGGAGGTGAGATACTCAATGTCAAACTCTGTCAGCATTACCAACCATCTGCCCAATTTTCCCACTAGTGAAGGCACCGAATGAAGATATTTCAGAGGATTTTCCTTTGCCACTACCCGGATCTTGTAAGACTGGAAATAATGCCGTAATTTTCGGGAAGCCCATACCCCGGCAAGATAGATCTTCTCTACTTCTTAATACCCAACCTCATACGGGAACATCTTCTTACTCAGATAATAGACTGCATGTTCTACCCCTGTCTCATCTTTCTGTACCACCATTGCCCCCAATGCTTCTGATTCTATAGCCAAATACAATATCAAAGGTCTGCCCGGTCTCGGAGGTTTCAATACATGAGGCTTTACCAAGTACTCTTTGATTTTGTCAAAGGCTGTCTGACACTGTTCATTTCATCTCACTGGCTGATCCTTTTTCAACAGTTTGAAGATAGGCTCACATACTGATGTCAACTTGGCGATGAATCGACTGATGTACTGAATCTTCCCCAAGAATGCTCTGACTTCTTTTTCTGTCTTCGGTGCAGGCATTTCTGTGATTGCCTTGATTTTCTCAGAATCTACCTCTTTTCCGCCCATTCCCACTGTATGGCCAAGCAATTTCCCTGATGTCACCCCAAACACACATTTCTTGGGATTAAGCCGCAGGTTGTATTTGTCAACTCTCTGAAGGAACCTTTCCAGTGCTTCGATATGCCCAACTCTTGTCTCTGATTTCACCATCATGTCATCACATACACCTCAATCTCTTTATGCATCAAGTCGTGGAAAAGTGTAGTGGCCATCCGCTGATAAGTAGCTCCCGCATTCTTAAGCCCAAACGACATTACCTTGTAACAATAAGTACCCCACTCAGTAACAAATGTAGTCTTGTGTTTGTCTTCCTCAGCCATGAGAACCTGATTGTAACCTGAAAACCCATATGCAAATTAATACATAGCAGATAAAGCCGCACTATCAACCAGAACATCTATATGCGGCAGAGGAAAATCATTTTTCGGACAAGCCTTGTTGAGATCTCTGTAGTCTACACACATTCTGACCTTCCCGTCTTTCTTTGGCACCGGCACTATATTAGCCAACCACTCAGGATACTTTACTACGTCCAGGAACCCCACATTTGTCTGCTTCTTAACTTCCTCTCTGACTTTCTTAGCCCATTCTGGTCTCATCCGTCGAAGTTTCTATTTTACTGGCCTCA
Source organism: Zanthoxylum bungeanum (assembly GCA_019454045.1). NCBI lineage: Eukaryota > Viridiplantae > Streptophyta > Magnoliopsida > Sapindales > Rutaceae > Zanthoxylum > Zanthoxylum bungeanum. The sequence goes on along the minus strand of SKCR01025012.1, from coordinate 2,942 downwards.
TATTCGGATAAGTTGGTATTGTGTGCTGGGCAATGTTTCTGTCTACCCCAGGCATGTCCTCATAGGACCAAGCAAACACTTTGGCATATCTGACCAACACTTCTTCTAGTTTCTCCCTCTCTTCGGAGGTAACTTCACTTGCAATCAGAATTTCCTTGGGTTCTCAAGCGTACCCAAGTAAATGCAGTAGTTCTAGCCGAACTGATATCAAATATGCTTGATTCGTGCAGAGTAAATGGAAATGACTCAGGCAAGTAAGCAAAAGAAATGTCTTATTATTGGATAATGCGGAAGTACATTCAAACAAATCAGGAAGGTAAATGTCTTCATCATCTATAGACACTTCTTCTTCTGCAACCAGGTTTTCCTCAGGCTTTTTTTCCTCTCCCAGAGTCAGGCTCTCCAACCTCATCAATTCTTCTTCCCAATTCTCTTCTTCTTTCTTCACAATTTCTTCAACTATCGGCTTCTTACCCAACATATCCTGGAAGATCTCAAACCCAGGTACCACAATTCCATTAACTTCCACAGGTTCAGGCTCCCCTTGATATCTTGAAGCTTTCACAAAACATTCCATCAGTTTCAGGCCCTTTTTCTTGACATTTGGCTTTTCTTCATCAGACTTGTACCCCAAACCCTTCCGAGTAGTCTGTCCTCTGAAATCTGGTAATTTTGAACCTTCACCCGGCTCAAACTTCATTTTTTTCATGATCCTAGCCACCATAGGATCCACCCACTCCTCAAAAGTAACCGACACCTGAAACCTCGTGAAAGGTTGTATCTCTAAGGCAGCCACGACGTTATCTACCTCAGTTCGGATAGTAACAACTCTCCCTCATACGGGAACTTGATCATCTGATGTAAAGTGGAAGGCACGCCCCCAAGTTTGTGAAACCAAGGCCTTCCCAACAATAGGGCGAAAGTAGCCAGGATGTCCAGTACCGTGAACTCAACCTCATCTTCATCGGGCCTACCTTGACCATAGCCAAAGTACCCTCAACTCCCCTTTTACTGTCATCATAAGCCTTAATAGTCATGCTGGAGGGGTCCAAGTCTGTCGCTTTCATACCCAATCGTGCCAAAATTTTCAGCGGGCACACATTGATGGACGAACCGTCATCCACCATCACACATGAAGTTCTCTTGCCGTTCACCTCGGCCCTGATAAATAGAGGCCTATTATGATTTCTCCCCTCCACCGGAGTTCATCCTCAGAAAAAGATATCTGCAAAGCTTCTTTCTGAACTGACCCAACAAACATTGCAGGGTGGCATCTTCCGGTACCACAATCTTGCTCAAGGCCTCAACCATGGCCTGCCTATGCTCCCGAGATGCACAACAGTTCCCAGATACTCACTTATGCTCTAGTCTTCCTCAATTGCCTCAGCACTATATCTCCCTCAGTATTTCTGCAGTCTCAACCACTTTTCTACCATCTGTCAAAACTTCCTTACCCTTTTCTGCCATATCATTGTAGAAACGACCGATGCGTGTCATTCCTCTCACTTGCTTCCTCATCAGTGCTAGAGAAATCAAGCCAAAAGTTTTTTTGCTCTGCTCATCTCATCTTCACTAGTACTATCCCAGATTCCCAGGCAAAAGGCTTGAGGGTGAAAGGATTTTAGGACAAGGTCTTTTGGGAGGCCAGAATTGACCATATAGGTTGGTGGTGGTACGGCACGGTAGTTGGGTAGGGGTTTCTGTGTGTGTCAGGCTGTTCTGTTTTGTCTGGGTCAGGTATTTTCTTGGAGTCTATCAAGTCTTGGATTTCATGGCGGAGTCGGGCGCAGTTGTCGGTGTCATGGCCCTTTTGTTGGTGAAAGTGACAGTAAAGGCTTAGGTTATAATGTGATGGTGGGGGATTGGGTAATGGTTTGGCTTCCAAGGGTTTAAGAGCCCTTGCCTCTTCAATTTCTCTAGCACATTTGGCAGGGGTTTTCCCAAGTTGGAAAATCTCCGGTTCCGGATAGCGGCAATCTCGGCAGAAACGGGCTTTGTTCCCGATGTCCCCATAATGGGCCTCCTGTTCAGACCATAGAATTTTCTATTCTCGGCCTCTTCTTCCTCAATATCCATGACAGTTTCCCTCAATTGCCGAAAATCAGTAATTATGGAGGTCATCCTCCTTAGCTTCCCATAGATGGAGGGCTTGGTGCCCTTGATGATCATTTTAATCTGGTCCTTCTCCGAGGGCCTAGTCTGCATTTTCAAGAACTGACCTCTCCATCGGTCCACATACTCCTTAAAACTCTGCTCCGATTTTTGCTTAACTTTCTCCAGATCGTGGAGTGACAGATCGATCTCTAGGTCAGGTGACATATTGTTTCAGGAAGACGTCAGCCAACTCCCACCAATCTTCCTTCACTTTCTTCTCCAAACTGTGGTACCACACCAGGGAGCTCCTCGAGCGACATTCCAAACATCTTCTGCACTTGGCGCTGAGATAGGCCAACTGAACTCATGACTGATACAAATTGTCGGAGATGCACCCTTGGATCCCATTCCCGTTAAATTTAGCCATATCGGGCATCTTGAACTGTGCCGGCAAGTGTTCTTCGAAAGTCAGCGTGTCATAATCTAGAAATCCTCATTCTGACCCCTCATCTTGCGGGTAACTGACTCAACCTGATCCAGAGCTTCTGTAACTCTGCCTGAGACCCGGATACTCTGCCTGCTGCATACTCTGCCATTATCATCAAAAAGTAGGGATATCATCCCCCAACCATTCGGAGGCTCCTCACGCCTCACATTCCAAAATTCCCCAAGCACAGGACAGCCCATATACAGCCGACACAGTAGTAGTCAAGGCTTGCAACTGTTCAGTAATGTTGGTGAGACTGTTTTCAACTGATCCATCGGGATACCTCAATATCTGATTCACTCTGTCTGTTCTCGGTATTTTGGTGAGTCTTCCCTCTTTTCTAACCCAACAGGAAACTATG
>SKCR01025011.1:0-18508 GCA_019454045.1 Zanthoxylum bungeanum | reverse complement strand
ATTTGCCAGGAGAGCATTTTCCAGACAAAAAACCGAGATCGAGATGTAGAAAGTGCGGTATTGAGTACATAACTGTAACTTCTTCTGGCACAGGTAATATGAAAAGACATTTAGAAGTTTGTCCAAAATTGAAGATGCGTGATCCCAAACAGATGATGTTAGATCATGGTGATGGTAGTATGTTAACTCGTGTTCCAAAGTTTGAAGCTTATGTTTTTCGTGAGTTAGTATCTATTGCCATTATTATGCATGATTTGCCATTTCAGTTTGTTGAGTATGAGGGTATTAGGAAAATGATGAAGTATTTGTGTGATGAAGTGTCATTTATCTCTATGAACACTGCAAAAGCTGATGTGCTAAAGATACACAATAGGGAAAAAGTGAATATTAAAAGCATGTTAGAACAAACTCCAAGTAGAATATGTCTAACTACTGATCTATGGACTTCTATTACTACAGATGGTTATTTGTGTCTGACTGCACATTTCATAGACAAAGAATGGAATTTACATAAAAGAGTGTTGAATTTTTGTGAAATGCCAACTCCACATACTGGGATAGCATTGGCTGAGAAATTATTGTCATTGTTATGTCATTGGGGTATTGAGAAAAAAATATTTTCATTGACAGTAGATAATGCTTCCAGTAATGATGTTTGTGTTCTTATGTTGAAGAGTCAATTGAAATTAAGGTGAATCTTCGGGAAGCGACCCAAGAGATCCCTGGATATGTTGGCAGTAAATACGGTCGTCGAACTATCCGAACACGTAGGTACCTAGTACTACGTTTTTGCCGATTTACGAGACAAGGTTGGCTTCTAGCAAAACGCCATGCCTACCCAATTATCCAGAAATATTCTTACTGGAATATACGATCTTTATCAGGCGTAGTATACCGTAGTATTGCGATCCAGTATCGGATGTCACGTGCAAGGCCTGGGGCTAGAATAGTGTCTGCCCCGTAAGAAGCACATATCGGATATCAAGCAACTAGTCTCTTCGAATCGGATAATCATGACATTGTCATATTATCCTGATGGTTGCAACACAATAGAGGACCAGTTCTGAATCCCTGCATGATCATCATCTCCATATGTCTGAAGTGATACTTCCATCTTGACATCACATCCAATACACTACGATTCTCAATAAACCCAGAAGAGGCGTACACAGAACCTCCTAAAGGCCTGGACGACCAAAACCAAAGTTTACTGATTGTCGCAAGTACTAGCGATGCAAGTCTCAGGTTAAGACCAAATACACCTACCATGAAACGGACTCCCATAGACACATATACATACTACCAATGGGATTCCGCGGGGTCTATCCAGAGCAAAACTGTTTTCCGTACCATCGGTAAAACACAACCTCCTATCGCACTTGCATAAGTATCCAATACTTAAATATATGAGAACTATGCCGTTATGCCCTCATAACACGCACAAGTGCAATACTAGTCTATTCCGCATTATCGATGTCCAATCTTGATAATACTACGACTAGTGATATTTAATGATTAAACCTTTATGAATTGATAATGTCTCATATCATCTCAACCCGGAATTAATCATAAGGACTTTTACCATTTATATATCAAAGTAAATAAATTACAAAACGGTAAAAGGCAATTTCATTACAACATAGTTAATTTTGTACAAAAACACAATGTCTTTTACAAACAGTGACACTATAGGTCATAACTGTCCAACAATCTCCCACTTGGCCTATAGCCAGTCACTCAAGCATCTAATACCTGAACTATGTACATGTCGCTCAAACTTTTGCTGAGGAATGACGTTCGTCAGCGGATCTGCCATGTTGTCATCTGATGCGACCTTCTCGACCTTCACATCGCCACAATGTATGATCTCATGAATCAGATGGAAACGTCGAAGAACATGCTTCGATCGTTGATGAGATTGCGGTTCCTTAGCCTGTGCTATAACTCCGTTATTGTCACAATACAATGGAACGGGCTCAGCTGCTAACGGAACTACTCCTAATCCAATTAGGAATTTTCGGATCCAAACTGCTTCCTTTACTGCTTCAGCTGCAGCAATGTACTCCGCTTCTTGTTTTGAATCGGCAACAGTCTCTTGCTTGGAAGATTTCTAGCTCACTGCTCCGTTATTCAAACAAAATATGTACTCGGATTGTGACTTGCAGTCGTCTTGTTGTGGTCTGGAAACTTGCATCGGTATACCCAATTACCTCAAGTTCTCCATCTCCATAGATTAAGAAAGCATCCTTAGTTCTTCTAAGATACTTTAGGATATTCTTAACCGCCATCCAATGACCTTCACCTGGATCGGCTTGATAACGACTACACATGCTCAAAACATAGGAGATATCAGGTCGCGTACATATCATGGCATACATGATCGATCCGACTACTGAGGCGAACGGTATCCGACTCATGTTGTCTCTCTCATCTTGAGTTTTAGGACACATGTCCTTAGATAGATAGACGCCATGTGACACTGCAACAATCCTCTCTTGGAATCCATGTTGAATCTCTTCAACACTTTGTCAATGTACGTGCTCTGGGAGAGTACAAGCAGTTTTCTAGATCTATCCCGGTAGATTTTTATTCCCAGAATAAAGGCTGCTTCTCCCAGATCTTTCATGGAGAATTTCAATGAAAGCCAAGCTTTCACCAACGTTAGCATGGGAATGTCATTGCCTATAAGCAATACATCGTCAACATAAAGGACAATAAAAGTCAGTGCTATCCCACTAACCTTCTTGTATACACAAGGATCATTTTCATTTTGAATGAAATCATATTCTTTTATGATCTCATCAAAACGTTGGTTCCATGACCGCGATGCTTACTTCAGTCCATAAATGGACCGATTTAACTTACAAACCTTGTTTGCAAGTCTAGGCACGATAAAACCGTCAGGCTGTTGCATATAACATCCTCCAAAAGGTTTCCGTTAAGGAAAGCGGTTTTAACGTCCATCTGCCATATCTCGTAATCGAAATATGCAGCAATAGCAAGCATTATCCGAATGGATTTAATCATGGCAACGGGTGAGAAAGTTTCGTCGTAATCGACACCATGTCGTTGATGATACCCCTTCGCTACAAGCCTAGCTTTGTACTTTATATGTTGCCATCCATTCGGTCTTCTTCTTGAAGACCCATTTGCATCCAATAGGCTTTACACCTTCTGGTGCATCAACCAGTGTCCAAACTTGGTTGGTATACATGGAATCCATTTCAGACTTCATGGCATCTTGCCATAAAGCGAAATGGATATCTTGTATCGCTTCTTCATACGTAGCCGGTTCATTATCCCCAATGAGATTAATATCTACATGAGGTGAGATTAGAAACCCATACATCTCAGGTTGTTTCCTGACTCTCTCCGACCTACGCTTTCCTTGTGTAATAGAAGATTGTGGTACAGTCTCATCCCGGATGGACTATTATTATTCCGTTGAGGATTCTATACCAGGAATAGTATCACTCCAATTTTCATCGAGTTCTACTTTCCTCCCACTAACCACTGCATTTAGGAATTCATTCTCAAGGAAAACCACATATAGAGCAGCAAATACTTTGTTCTCTCGTGGGTGATAGAAGTAATATCCTTTGGTTTCCCTAGGATATCCTACAAATAGGCATTTATCCGATTTGGGCTCAAGTTTGGTACCTTCCAAACGTTTGACGTATGCCCAACATCCCCAAATCTTCAGGAATGAGAAACCGGTTTCTTCATGTCCATATCTCATATGGTGTCCGTTGTACAGACTTTGACGGAACCTTATTCAAATAAGAATTGCACTGTTTAATGCATGTCCCCCAGGGAAACAGGTAGCTCAGTGTGACTCATCATAGACCTAACCATGTCCAACAAGTTTGGTTTCTCCGTTCGGATACACACCGTTTAATTGCGGTGTTCTAGGAGGAGTCCACTGTGAAATAATACCATATTCTTTCAAGTAATCTAGAAACTCATTGCTCAAATATTCACCACCACGGTCCGACCGTAATGTCTTTATACTCTTGCCGGTATGTTTTTCAACTTTGTGTAGAAACTCTTTGAATTTCTCAAAATTTCCGACTTGTGTCCATAAGATACACATAACCATAACGTGATGCATCATCCGTAAAGGTTACGAAGTATTCGTATCCACCTCTAGCCTGGCTAGACATGGGGCTCACATACGTCACTTTGAATGAGAGGTAACAGTTCGTGGCGCATTCACCTTTACCGCTAAAAGGTGATTTAGGCATTTTGCCTAATAAGCAAGATTCGCAGACGTCATATGAATTTGGATCAAATCCCCAAGTACCCACTCTTCGAAAGTGTGGATATGCGAGTCTTGTTTATGTGTCCCATAGACGACAGTGCCACATATAAGTTTCATCTTTGTTACTAATTTTGAGCCTTTTTTGTTCATTATATTATATGTTGGAGATAGATTTATATTCAAAATATAAAGACCATTATTTGCAACAGCAGTGCAAATTTCTACATCATTTTTATATAAGTAACACCCAGTGTTCTGAAATACAAAAGTATACCCACATTGGGTTAACATAGATACAAAAATAATATTCCTAGTCAAACTAGGTACATAATAACAGTCATTAAGTTCAAGTACATGCCCCGAGGGCAGTTCTAAAACAAAAGTGCCAACGGCCAAAACGGCGACTGGTGCCCATTTCCGACGCGTAGATCAATCTCCCATGAGGTTAGTCTCCTGCTAATCCGCAGATCCTGCACATCAGTACATATGTGAGTACCACAACCAGAATCAAAAATCCAATTTTTAAAACTAGAAGTAGTCATGTTTATTTCAATAACAAACATACCTGAAGCCGGTGCCTTGGCCGCTTTTATCTCCTTCTAGAGCGCCTTGTACTCGCGACAGTCACGCTTCCAGTGACCCCGCTTGCCACACTGGAGGCAAACATCCTGAGATTTGTCCTTAGGCTTCCCAGAAGCCATTGACAATTTGGCCTTGCCCTTTCTTTTATGCTTCTTCTTCTTCACACCTTCCAGTCGCATTGGGCCCAGCCCTCGGTGTCTGAGATGTCGAAGCAAAGTGCGCCTCACACTTGTTGCCCTTAAGCAATTCTTTTCAGCTTCCTTGAGAATTGACAACAACTCTCCAAGAGTATCATCAGTGTTCATCAGGTTATAGCTTATGATGAACTATTTCCAAGTGTCAGGGAGAGATTGCAAGATCATATCTATGGTAATCTCAGCCTCTAAGACTATCCCCATCTTAGCCAGCTCATCTATGTCAGCAATCATCTGTACCACATAGGATTCAACAGACATGCCTTCTGACATACGAGAACGGAAGAGCTTCTTCACTAACTCATATCTCTGCGACCTTCGGTTAGATCGGTGAAGATCGTGCAACCTCGCCAACATGTTATAAGGATCCAAGTCTCTGTTCTGTCGATGGAAATGCTAATTCATAGCAGCAAGCATAATTGACTGAGCAGTTTCACAATCATCGCTGTGAGTCTTCCAATGCTCCAGCTCAAGTAGCTCATCAGGTTTGGGCTTAGGCCCAAGAGGTCTCTGTATAGTATATAGCAGCCTCTCGGCTCCAAGGACAATCCTCAGATTCATTTCCCAATCGGTAAAGTTCGTGCCCTTGAAGACATTTTCGCCCATGACAATGTCTCAGACATTTCCCTTTCCTGTCATATTGATTACGATAGTCCAACTATCTAATCAACGATATTTGGGTACAGTCTAACTGTTACAAAAAAAAAAAATTATATTAGTCAAACTAATAAAATAATTTGATGAAATAATTTGAAAGCGCGTAAAGCTAAGTATTGAATGAAATTGCAAATTCAATACTAGCCTCCCACTATTTTTTGGTGAGCCTCTAACCCTCTGTCGAGTACTAGGGAAACCCAGTTTCCTAGTGGGCTAGGATACCGTTAAATAACACAACATTGACTTTGGCCAACAAGCTGTATGATATTTAACTAGGTAGATCTCGAAGATCAATTGGATCTAATCCAATTCCTATATCCGGTAGGTGGACATCCAAGTCCGAAACATATATACAATATATATGTCAATATATCCAATATATTTTCCTAACATTTTTCCTCTGAATCAACTAAGCCTTGGCTTTGGCACAACAAGCTTAATGATTCCAGTTAAGCGGGACCCATTGACATGGAAAGTTTCGTAATCAATGTTGATGGACAAGAAGTGATCTTGACTTTGGCCAACAAATCACGACTTGGACAAGACACCGATATGGAACAAAACTCTCATGATTCAAACACATCTGTAATTGACAAAGGTCTTGACTTTGGCCAACAAACCAATGCCAATTTGGATCTTGAGTAAGAATCACTCAACGGAAGGAAAAATGCTTAATATGATTTTGAGGGTTTTTCGCGTAAATTGGCAACCAATTTATTATCTTTGTTAAGGTCTTATCATACACCCTTAAGCATGCTTCTAAAACATCATAAGGCGCGAAAGTAAATTAATAACGATATGCGGATGGATATTTAAACAGATTGTTCCTAGAACAAATCACTCCATTTCCTCTCCCCGGCTAGCACTATTCTACTTCTACCCAATTACATAATACAATAATAGAAACCTCATTACATTGAGGGGAATTAGGTGAGAAGAGAATACAAAGTGATAATGAGAGATAAGGCTGGACACGCAGGTCCAATTTATAAATTTCAAATTTACAATAATTTCCAAAATTACCCTTTCCCATCTAATATCCATCTGATGTACGCTATTCATTCAACACATCCATATATTCATTCATAGCATGCATTACAACCAATATAATCCAATTAATTAGTCTTTAATTATGTGACCATCCAATGTTCAAACAACGATTTGATTTTGCGCAAGTCCAACTCGTTTGAGAATAAGTACTCAAAGTACGAATTCTTGAATTATATCGAACTACTCGTTAAATCTAATTTAAGTCGTATTCAATACTAATTCTACTTTTTAATTCCAAATTAAATATTTACACTTTTAATGCGCTTTAACGACTTAGATTCCAAATCTAATCTTATCGGGACTCAAAGCCCAACTAACATCCAATTTTCGTTTAATTAAAATCCGATGGGCTTTCAATTGATTTCATAAGGCATGGGCTTCGGTCAATATGGGTCAAACCCAATTACCAAGCCCAAGTAAGAAATCACCCTCATTTTCCATAAAACCAATATCAAGCCCATAAGGCCCAATTAAACTTTAAAGCCCATTAACCAAATTTTAAAAATTCCAAATTTTATAACTTAGTTAATTAAAGTGTAATACATCAATTAATCAACAAAATCAATATTTCCAAAATAAAATTTACCAATTAATTATGTATCTTATTGTTCAATTATTGTCCAATAATTTTTGAATCAAAAATCAAGTCCATACATACCATATAGCTCTCGGCCAAGGTAATGAATTTAGTCCAATTTCGTTTTTCAATCCAATCGAATTACAAATCGATATTTCCATTCGTTTCAACTCATCCAATGATCATCAAAACAAAATTTTACAAGAGCCTAGGGTTACATACACATTCGGCCAAGCCATAAGGTGGGGCAAATTTTGATCCAATCACAATTTGTTGAAATTGATCCAATCACATCTCATTTCATCAACATACAAGCATACTCAACCATTCAATTTAATCAAATCATGCTCACATGGATTTTCCCCAAATTTTACCTTAATATATTTCATGCTCATTATAGGCTCTCTGATACCATTGTTGGTTTCTATGATTAGTCCCAAGATCATAATGAACAAAGAAATATGAATAAATAACGAAGAAGTATGGCGGAAACACACTTACATCGATCAGTTTTGGATGCGTCAAACAACAAAATTTTTCCTCTCCAAGCAGTCCAAGATTCGGCCAAGGCAGTCCACAATGCTCCAAGCTTTGTTTTGTCTTTCCAAGCTTTTGAATATGTTTCCCTAAGTGCTAGCTCAAGGTGAATTTTTGCCACAAAAATTCTGCACTTTCTTCTCTCGATTTCGGTCAAGGAGAAGCAAAATGGGGAGAGTAATTTTCTTCACTGGTTTCGGTCATTGAATGAGAGATAAGATGTTATGTATTTGATTTACAAAATAAATTATATTTGTTTCAAAAACAATAATAATTGATATACCAAACCTTGGTTGGTAAAAGTCAATCAACATACTTTAACTTGGAGTGTTTTACACACTTTAACCAACTCACCTAAACCCATCAAGCTAAAGTGAATTAGTTGACTAGTGATGTGATGGTTGATGTGACATGTGGGCCCCACTCGATTCCGAATGCGAGTGGGCCCGCAAATACTCTCGGGCTCGGGTTCGTTAATTCCGAATTAACGAACTTCCATCGCGACGTAATTTAAATCGAATTTAATTAAATAATTATACCTAGCAAAATTACTATTCACGTCTCTAACGAATTAATTCTAAATTAATTCGTTTGCCCGAATTAAAATCTAATTTTAATTCCGCGTCGAAATCTAATTCCGAATAATATATCAATATATTATTTTAATGATTAATTCAAATCAATCTTTCTCTCTCTTCAAATAGTACTTTATCGAAGATAAAGTCTCTCCGCAATCAATCCCAGATTAATTTAGCTCGAATCATATGTCATCGGTGAATCTTCAGGAAGCGAACCAAGAGATCCTTGGATATGTTGGTAGTAAATACGGTCGTCGAACTATCCGAACACGTACGTACCTAGTACTACATTTTTACCGATTTACGAGACAAGGTTGGCTTCTAGCAAAGCGCTATGCCTAGCCAATTCTCCATAAATATTCTTACTGGAATATACGATCTTTATCAGGCATAGTATACCATAGTATTGCGTATTGCGATCCAGTATCGGATGTCACGTGCAAGGCCTGGGGCTGGAATATCGGATATCAAGCAACTAGTCTCTTTGAATCGGATAATCATGACCTTGTCATATTATCCCGATGGTTGCAACACAATAGAGAACCGGTTATGAATCCCTGCGTGATCATCATCTCCATATGTCTGAAGTGATACTTCCGTCTTGACATCACATCCAATACACTACGATTCTCAATAAACCCAGAAGAGGCGTACACAGAACCTGTTAAAGCCCTGGACGACCAAAACCAAAGTTTACCGATAGTCACAAGTACTAGCGATGCAAGTCTCAGGTTAAGACCAAATACACCTACCCTGAAGCGGACACCCATAGACATATATACATACTACCAATGGGATTCCACGGGGTCTATCCAGAGCGAAGCTGTTTTCCGTACCATCGGTAAAACACAACCTCCTATCGCACTTGCATAAGTATCCAATACTTAAATATATGAGAACTATGCCGTTATGCCCTCATAACGCGCACAAGTGCAATACTAGTCTATTCCACATTATCGATGTCCAATCGCGATAATACTACGACTAAGGATATTTAATGATTAAACCTTTATGGATTGATACTGTCTTATATCATCTCAATCCGGAATTAATCATAAGGAATTTTACCATTTATATATCAAAGTAAATAAATTACAAAACGGTAAAAGGCAATTTCATTACAGCATAGTTAATTTTGTACAAAAACACAATATCTTTTACAAACAGTGACGCTATGGGTCATAACTATCCAACAGTTGTTGGGTGCTTCATTGGTGGTGGCTTGGATTGCTTTTGTGATTAATTGGATTAATGTTAAGAAAATTACATTAAAGCAAGAAATATTGATATTTTTGCCTTCTGGATCCGATCTGGAAAAACTATTTTTATGGTGATGAAAATTATTTGATATAAATTTATTGGATGTGTTTTGGGTGTTGGAACAATTACCGGAAATTGTTTCGGAGTTGAAATATGCGAAAACAGTGAAAAATGGTGTTACCGGGTGATACTTCATCCATTACATTTGTCATACTTGACATATGATATATAATCCAATTTTGATGTTTGCACATGCATGTAATTTAGATGTTTCTTGACTTTTAGTTCTACGCTAACGGGAAACGTAACATAAATTTAATGGTTAAGTTAAGTTATGTTTTCTAAGGTAGATTTGAATTGTTTAGAAATTGATCTAGATTATATTCTGCATTTGATGTTGAGTAATGCTTTCTTGAGGAATATCCCCGCTTAAATAAGACAGTAAAGTGACATGTATTGGATGCATGTTTCATGGTCCGTCTTGTCAATACGGTTTATGGGTATCTTTCTATGGCTGTATCCGAGAAAATACCAAAGTAGTGATGGTGTAGTAGATAGAATTTTATCCATGCCGGATGTATATTTGATACTAGACAAATTCAAGTGAAAGTGGAAATCTTGAACTTGCCAAAGTTGTCAGGACCACAACGGTAGCTTGAGTTTATGATTGGCAAGTGAAGCTTAGATACGCCTCATTGTGAACGTGCCAAAGCTGTCATAACGAGAAACAGTCATGACCAAAATCAGGAGTCACAGTGAGTGTGATGGACAATGAGTTGTCTACCTAATGAATATACGGAGGCGAGATCGTGCCAAAATTGTGAGTCGAAATATATTCATGAGGTCCACTTCTCACTATAGAATTCAATTTAATTATTGAATTCCTATTTTTCATTGGGGATTACGGTATTACGTAAAGTAGTGGGAGACACTGCTAGGTTAAAAAAATCCATAACTAAAGTAGTGTGTAATATTATGGAAATTTTCTGACTTCACTTATGGTTACGTATTTCTATAATAGGTTCTAGAATGTGAGTAGACTTGGATATTGTTAGATTAGTCTAAATCATCGGGAACTATTGTTCCGATTTTCTTGAAAATCAAGACAGTAAGTGACTTAGTTTCTAAGTCACGATAGGTAATCTAAATAGATATCTGTTTTAGGATATAATTTTCTAGAGATAATAGTTTCTTGTGAGGTAAGAATTGACATGAATTACGTCATGTCTCGAGATTCTTGACTAGCATTAAGAACTCCATTAGGTATTTGTTTATCTTATAATGACATTTCTTGGCTTTAGTGACTTTTAGAAGTCACGTGTTTGACACAGTTTGCTAATCAATTATTTGCAATTGTTGTGAATAATTGAAGGAAAATTATAGAGCTTAAGAAATGAGATGTGTATATTTGTGTATAGAGAATATCGATTCTCACAACACGACAACTATAGGTATTAGATACCAGATCTCTTATTTAAAATATTATTTAATGATTTTTTTGATATTTGATATCAGAACTTGCGACTATTGGATAGTTACTTGTTCTTTATAAACAGTTTATACATATTTTAATACGACTAGTAGTGTCATTGATATAGAGATAAACATTAAGAAAAATATTATGTTAAGTAAATAATTTAGAATAGTGCTTTATGAGATTTTATCACATAAACATTAGATGTTTATTCCCTATGGTAAATGATGGTTTGATATGAGATCACACTACATATCCTTTTCCATTTAATGAATATTGTATTCGGGAATGTGATTAATCTCATTTAACCAATGATCATCATTGGACCACATATTTATTAAACTAATGCATTGGATGTTTGTAGTTTAATGAATTAGAAATTACTTTGGATAGTTTTCTTTACTTCGTAACTTGGTTAATGAATTGTCATGACTTAGTTACGTGTTTCTAAAAGAATATATATTGAAAGTCTTGAATGGTTCGAGAACTTTCAATATGTTTCGGATGAAACGCAGATAAAATATTTTGAATGGTTCAAAGATATTCTATTTGAAGTGTTGAAAACTATATATATTTTAAAATTCATTTTGAGTATTTGAATTGTTCAAGGATGTTTGATATGATCGAACATATGAATTTATGGCAATTAGTTCTAAAGTTATTTAATGAATATGATTCTTTCTCATATTATTCTTCTATGATTCCATCATGATGGAATTGATCAGTGGGAGAAATCGAATCTTATATGATCTTATTCATTTGATATTGAGTGTTACCGAATTAGTTTTCAATACTCTTGGGGATATGCTCCAGTAACTGTTAGGGTTGGTTCTCAGAGTGCCAATCCGGATCATATTTATGACCGATTCATAAATATAATCAATTCCCTTTTCCATAATATTACTTATTTAATGGTAACACCTCTTGTATTTTATACACATATTCAATCTAATTGCGATTAGATATCTAATTATGATTAGATTAAAACTAAATATGATTTAGTGATACGTGTATATTAGACAAAGACCCTAGGATTTACAACGTGGTGCGCAGTTACAACGTAGTTTGTAATTGACATTGGGAAACATCACTATAAGTTGTATATCCTTAAATAAAGTTCCTGGTCAAGATTTACTTACACGGGTCAGTTAGTAAAATCCGCTGAGACCAGTACATATCGTATATCATGACTTGGTCCGATGGTTTATCTCAATGAACCATGAGTCTCAGGAGACTCGTATAGACATGTAGGTGTTTATTTGATAAACACTGAACAACTCACTGAAGATTTCCTAATAGATGGTACACCAACGTCAATAGGAATCTTCTTGAGTTGAACGAGCATGATGATCCTTCGACTTGAGATACCATAGTGGATATATGAGTTATCCTCCACACTTTGGTGGCAGTCACGTCACCAATCTATTTAGATCAGACCTCTACCTGTTCGTTAGGTGTAGACTGATGCTCATGATATCCAGTGCGTATCAAGATAGAATCCTTCAGTCCTGTGTATAAGGCATAGATATCCTGCACGTGTTTACAATCTAGTAAATCCATGGTCGTGGTTTAACTTCGAAAGCGAGTTTCGAATGTTATTTAGAGAACGTAAATTTGAAAGTCGACTATATTATACCATACAAATTTGACGTTCTTATCTATGTCCCAGGTATAATATGGATAGCCTGTGATGGAGGGATTATACATATGCAATGACCTAGACTTGCATAGTTTAGCGAGATTATCTATGGTCGTCATAATTCATGTGTGGGTGAATTATGAACACAAAATTGGATTTCATGACAGATAAACCTAAATTTAGAGAGTCTCATAATATGAAGTGTACTCAGTGAGCACTTGGGCAATGTGTTATGAATAATACAAATTATTCATAATACGTCACCAAATTAAATGAGTTAATTCGGATCATTTAAACGGTTAAACGAAAACACATGCATAGGGGTATTTTTGGTCAATCGTAATTATCATGTATTTGTATTTGATACATAATTTGATTATATACACATTAATTAATTGTCAAATGAGACTTTGACACATGCCATTAATATATGTTTTGTTATTTAATGTAAATAAAAATACATATATAATAATAATTATATTAATTAATTATTTAAATATTTAAATGTTAAATATTTGAATAATTAAATGATATACTTTTTCGTAATTGTTATTGTTGGAGTTTCTACGGCCCCGAGGATCGAATACAAAGCATCAAACATGTGTGAATATAATCGAGAAAGTCACGGAGTACTCACATCAATCGGTTGAGCGATGCGGTAGGCAACAAAAATTTCCTTTTCTGCTCACTGTAGCTCACGGCAGTTTCTGTTTTTGCTCCATGGTGTGCTCGGCAATCATCAAGTTTTTGAGCTCCAAGCTTCGTCAAACGATTCCAAGCTCATGGGTGGACTTCCCTATCACCTTCGCATCTCTCTCGGAGTGCTAGCTCTATTGATTTTTGCCACAAAAATCAAACACTTTGCTTCCCATAGCTCACGGTAGTGAGCAAACCAGAGGAGAGAAAAATGGCAGCCCCAAGGGCGTGAAGGAGAAGAGAGAGATGAGAGAAAATGTGTTAATGAAATTTGTAATTGATTTTCTAAATCATATACACAATTTTGGCTTTAAAAAAGTCAAACCATTAAAGCCATTAACCACTACATCAATCAATCAATCAATCAATCACATCAATCAATCAAATTGTCACATCACTCAAAGTGACATGTGATTTGACGCTTGATGTGACTAGCGATTTGACGCTTGATTTGACTTACGTGCCGCACTCGAATTCGAAATGCGAATGCGCTCGCAAACAATCCCGGGCTCGGGTTTGCTAATTCCAAATTAACGAATTTTCCGTTGCGACATAATTAAATGATTATGCCTAGCGAAATCACTATTCACGTCGCTAACGAATTAATTCTAAATTAACTCGTTCGCCCGAATTAAAATCTAATTTTAATTCCGCGTCGAAATCCATTTCGTTTAATATATCAAATATATTAATTTATCGATTAATTCTAAATTAATCGCTCTCTCTCTTTAATTGATATTTTATCCCAGATAAAATATCTCCGCAATTAATCCCTGATCAATTTCTCTCTCATCATTAATTAATCCCAGATTAATAAAAGTGTGAGTCATACGTCATCAGTGAATCTTCAGGAAGCGACCCATGAGATCCCCGGAATATTGGCAGTAAATACGGTTGTCAGACTATCTGAACACGTAAGTACCTAGTACTACATTTGTACTGATTTACAAGGCAAGGTTGGCTTCTAGCAAAGCGGGCCTACCCAATTCTCCAGAAATATCCTTACAGGAATATAAGGATCTATATCAGGCGTAGTATACGTAGTATTGCTTATTTCGATCCAGTATCGGATGATCACATTCAAGGCCTGGGGCTGGTACAGTGTCTGCCCCGTACGAAACATATATTGGATGACGAGCAACTAGTCTCTTTAATATCGGATAATCATGACCAAGTCATATTATCCCGACGGTTGAAAACTTTTTAGAGAACCAGTTCTGTATCCCTATGCCATCATCAACTCCATATGACTGGAGTGACACTTTCGTCTCGACATCACACCCAACACACTACGATTCTCAATATACCCAACAGAGGCATACAAAGAACCGGTTAAAGCCCTGAACGACCACAACCAAAGTATATTGATTTTCGCAAGTATTAGCGGTGCAAGTTTCAGGTTAAGACCAAATACACCTACCCTGATTTCGGACTTCCATAGACACATAGTCATACTACCAATGGAATTCTGAGGGGGTCTATCCAGAGCGAAGCTGTTTCCCATACCATCGGTAAAACACAACCTCCTATTACACTTGCATGAGTATCTTATACCCAAATATATGAGAACTATGTCGTTGTGCCCTCACAACGCGCACAAGTGTAATACTAGTCTTTTACGTATTTATCGATGTCCAATCTCGATAATACTCTGACTAGGGATATTTAATGATTTATCCTTCGTGGACTGATACTGTCTCATATCATTCTCAATCCATGAACAAATCACAGGGACCTCCTATCATTTATATATATTGGTGATCTAATCACAAATGATAAGAGTGCAATCTCCTTTGTCATATAGTTAATTTGTACAACAACACCATGATCTGTACAAATAGTGACGCTATGGGTCATAATTGTCCAACAATCTCCCACTTGGCCTATAGCCAGTCACTCGAGTGTCTAACACCCGAACTATGTACGGTTGGCTCAAACTGCTGAGGAGAGGCTTTCGTCAGCGGATTTGCATGATTAACATCTGATGCGATTTATACGATCATCATATCGCCACGATGTATGATTCGAACGAATCAGATGAATAGTATAAGTATTTATCTGGATGTTGATGAGACCATTAATCTTTAGCCTGTGCTGACGCCTAGCTCAGCTACTAACATAATTATATCTAATCTAATTAGATTTATTATCGACCCAGAAGGCTTCTATTGCCGCCTCAGCTGCAGCAATAACCGCTATTTGTTGTTTATTCGGTAACAATATCTTGCTTGGAGGATTTCCAGCTCACTGTTCCGTTATTCAAACTTTATAGTACTGTTGTTCGACTTATAGTCATCTTATCGGTTAGGAAACTTGCTATAGTGATCCCAGTCACTTCAAGTTCTCCATCTTCATAGTTTAAGACAACATCCTTAGATCTCTAAGATACTAACGGATGTTCTTAACATCATCCAGTGACTATCATTTGGATTGGCCTGTTTGTGAATCCATATGCTCAAAGCATATGAGACACCAGGTTGCGTACATTTTTCAATATACGATTTCTCAGAGAGTATTAACAACTTTAAATCTTTCCCATAAGATCTTTATTTCTAGAATAAAGGTTGTTTCTCCCAAGAATTCCACGAAGAATTTTTCTTATGAAAGCCAAGCTTTCACCGATTGTTTTATGGGAATATCATTTCCAAGAAATGACATATATTATCATTATTTTATAGGACATCCATTGTCAGTGCGCTCCCACTAACCTCCTTATATACACAAGAATCATTTCCGTTTTGAATTAAATCATAAACCATTATGATTACATCAAAATGACAATTCCAAGAACCCAATGCTTGCTTCAATCCAAACATGGATCGAATAACTTGCAAACCTTGTTTGCTAGTTTTGGTACGACAAAACCGACAGGATGTTGTAAACATCCTCCAAAGGTTTCCTTTTCAGGAAAGCGATTTTCCCGTTCAGCTGTCATATTTCATAAATGAAACATGCAGCATTGGCAACCATTATCCAAATGGATTTACCGTTGCAACAGTTAAAAGGTTGAATCGTAATCGACACAATGTTGATAACGATATCTTTCCGTTAAAAGCCTAGCTTTACACGTTGGTATGTTGCCTTCCATGTATGTCTTCCTAAAAGACTTATATAGTACCATTAGGCACAATGCCTTGCGGTACATCAACTAGTGTCCAAACTTGGTTGATATACATGGAATCCATTTCGGATTCATGGCACTTTGCTATAATTAGGGAGTCGATACCTTGTATCACTTCCTCATACGTAGTCAGTTGGTATTCCTCAATAAGATTGACATCTTTATGAGGTGAGATCAGAAACCCATACCTCAGGTTGTTTTCTGAATCTCTCTGACTTACGCGGTTCTTGTGTATTCGAAGATTAATGACATAGTTTCATCCTTGATGAACTATTTGTGTTCCATTAAGGATTCGGTGCCTTGAATAGTATTACTCCGATTTCATCGAGTTTTACTATCCTCCCACTTACCACTGCATATCGATATTCCTCTTAGGAAAACCGCATGGTGAGCAACAATTAAATTGTTCTCTTGTGAGTTGTATAAGTACTATACTTATGGTATCCCTAGGATAACCTAAAATTGGCACTTATCCAATTTGGGTTTTAGTTTGGTATCATCCAAACATATGCCTAGCATTCCCAAATTTTCAGGAATGAGAAACCCAGTTTCTTTCATGTTCATATCTAATATGAATTCTGTCAGACATATTTTAATGGAACCTTATTCTAAATAAGTTTTGCACTGTTTATGTGTATCCGTTGAAGGAAATGGTAGCTCAGAGCGACTCATGTTTAACCTTATCATGTCCAACAAAATTTGGTTTCTCTGTTCGGACACACCGTCAAATTGACGTGTTCTGGGAGGAGTCCTCTTTGAAAGAATACTATACTCTTTCAAGTATTTTAGAAACTTATTACTTAAGTATTTTCCATTATGGTCTTACTGTGATGGTTTAATACTTTAGCTGATCTGTTTGTCTATTTCGTGTCGAAACTATAAAATTTTCCGATTTTTTATTTCAAAAGAAACACATAACCATAACGCGATGCCACATCCGTAAAGGTCACGAAATATTCATATCCACCTCTAGCCTAGCTAGACATGGGCCCACTTGCTTCACTATGAATTAGGGCTAACAGATCGGTGGCATTTACACTTTTACCAAGTAAATGTGTTATAGACACATTGCCTAATAAACTAGATTCGTAGACTTTATTTGAATGAAATCAAATCAGTCTTAGTACCCACTCTTCGAAAGTGTGGATATACGATTCTTGTTTAATTGTGTCCCTGACAACAATGCCACAATTTAGTTTCTTCTGATCAAATCAGTTTGAGCTATATGTTTGTCATTGTAGGCATTGCATTTTTGCATGTGAAACCCGATGATGAGTCTCAGTTGGAGGCACTACCTTTTAAGTCACGGAAGCAGCGGGAAACAGACGTCGAAAGGGGAAATTCAGGATGAGTATGCTATCAAAGTCGTCACGTGTTCACTGTTTCCGTTCTTGCTGCGTTCTTAAACGCGTTCGAACGTCAGGCAGATTGCGGGCGTTCGTGTCGCGTTCGAATTGGAGTTCGAACGGTATCGGTATTTCTGGTTTTGCTGTTAGCCTCATGACCCGAGCTCATTTAGCCCACATGCACCTTAGCCTAGCCCAAGCCCACTTAAAACACACCCAAATTAAATTAAATATTAAGTTAAATATTAATTAGATAATGTAATTAAATAAAATAATTAATTAAGTCATATACCAAATTAAATAAAAAAAATAAAATCTAAATAATCACCTACCAAAATAATAAAAATACTTACACAAATTAAAGAAATTACATGCCTAATAAAGATAAATCAAATATATCATATTCCAAACTTAACAAATATCATGCCTAATTAAAATCAATCATAACAAATTTAAAGATATTGACTTCCTAGTTTGAACCAAATTTATCCCCCCTCAATCCATTGCTTTCCTTCTTAGACACCAAATCAAATCCC
>SKCR01025010.1:0-18557 GCA_019454045.1 Zanthoxylum bungeanum | reverse complement strand
CCGCTTCATTGAAGGTTTCTGGCTCCCCCTCGTTAGTAAGCAGAATGTATTCTGATCCCGAGTATCTGGCTGATAGAATCCGGCCTCGCTCAGATCTTCGTACTGGAAGTTCTGG
Source organism: Zanthoxylum bungeanum (assembly GCA_019454045.1). Taxonomy (NCBI): domain Eukaryota; kingdom Viridiplantae; phylum Streptophyta; class Magnoliopsida; order Sapindales; family Rutaceae; genus Zanthoxylum; species Zanthoxylum bungeanum. The sequence goes on along the minus strand of SKCR01025010.1, from coordinate 18,442 downwards.
CTGTCTGTTGTCATCCGGATTTGTGGATGATCCCGAAGCCTCTGATGGAGTAGGTTGCAGCCCCCCCTGCTCAACACTTCCTTCCTCCTCTGGTTCTGCTTCTGGCATGTCTTGTACCCCATCATCATCTGTGGCCACTGGTGTTGGTGCTGGGGTTGTGTCTGGATTTGCATCGATATTTTCGGCACTGGTTTTAGAAGGCATCTTGGGCTTTTCAATGTCTTCTATTGTCTGGTCTTCAAGAAACACTACATCCCTGCTTCTGATGACCTTTCTTTCCTTCGGGTCCCATAACCTGTATCCATATTCTTCGTCTCCATAGCCTATGAAGATGCATGGAGTAGTCCTTGCATCGAGCTTCTGCCTGAGCTCCTTAGATACATGTGCAAATGCTAAACATCCGAATATTCTGAGGTGAGAATATGAGGGATTCTTACCAGACCACATTTTCTCCGGAATCTCAAAGTTCAACGGTACAGATGGCGATCTGTTGATCAGGTAGCAGGCGGCACGAACAGCTTCTCCCCAGAATGGCTTTGGCAGCTTAGCCATACTGATAATGCTTCTGACTTTCTCCATAATGGTGCGGTTCATCCTTTCAGCGACACCATTGTGTTATGGGGTGCATGGAACAGTCCTCTCATGTCGAATACCGTGACTTCCGCAGTAGGCATCGAACTCTCTGGAAGTGTATTCGCCTCCAATGTCTATGCGAAGGCACTTCAGGTTCTTCCCTGTTTCACGCTCGACCATGGCATGAAACAGCTTGAAATAGTCCAGGACCTGATCCTTTATTTTCAGAAAATACACCCAAACTTTCCGAGAAGCACCGTCAATAAAAGTCAGAAAATATTTGTTACCGCCTAATGAGTTTACCTCCAAGGGACCACATACATCAGCGTACACCAGACTGAGTAACTCTGATTTCTTTGTAGAAGAGAAATTAAAAGAGACTTTGTGTTGCTTACCGAAAAGACAGTGATTGCAAGGATTCAGAGTAGCATTTTTGGAGACAGTGATTAGATCCTTCTTTGTCAAGGTAGACAACCCCCTTTCACTCATGTGACCGAGTCTCTAGTGCCACAGATTCTGAGAAGCCTCTCGTTTAGCTACATTGAGGCTTTATGCACAGATCTTCACATGAGTCTTGTACAAGGTTCCACAGATGTGTCCTCGGGCGATGACCATGACACCTTTTATCATCCTCCAAGTGTCGTTGCTGAAGTGGTTAACATAACCCTGTTTGTCAAGGGCTACCCCCGAGAGTAAGTTGAGCCGAAGTTCTGGAACATGTCTGACCTCCTTCAGGGTTATTGTATACCCTGCATTTGTCCGCAACTGTACTTCACCAATTCCCACTATCTAAGAAGAACTGGTATTCCCCATCTTCACGGCTCCAAAGTCTCATTATTTATATGTTGTGAAGAAATCTCTGTGAGGAGTGACGTGGTAGGATGCTGCAGTATCTACCACCCACTCGACATCTTGAGTTGCGGTGTGAAGGCATGTTTCTTCCTGACCAGAGCATATAGCTACATCCACCGTAGTAACTACTAGTGTCTCCGCGTCATTCTTCTTCATCTGGTTATTACCTTGTCCCTGCTCCCGTTGCAGTTTCCGACAATTCTTCTTCAAGTGGCCTTTTATGCCACAGTGGAAACACTTGTATGTCTTTTTCCCGTCTTTGGACCTGCCCCTGTTTTTGCTTCTGCCTCTTCTCCCACCTTGATGTTTCTCATGTTGTCTTCCTCGCTGCTCCGAGACAAGGGCTTCTGTTTGATCTGAGCCCACATTTTTCCTTCTGGCTTCTTCATTTGACAGGGTATCATTTACCATAGGCATGGTAAGTTTGCCTTCTGGAGCTGAGTTGCTGAGAGTAACCACCAAAGTCTCCCAAATATCAGGAAGAGAACTGAGTAGCAAGAGGGCTTGTATTTCATCTGCCAGTTGCATGTCTACTGCAGACAATTGATTCACCAGGCTTTGGAACTCGTTGGTGTGTTCTGCAACGGAAGTTCCACTTCGTAGCTTCAGGTTCACCAAACACCTCATGATTAAGGCCTTATTCCGAGTTGTTTTGGCCTGGAACATGTCTTCCAATTTCCTCCACATTTCATAAGCATATGTGTCCTGTGCTACGTGGTGGAAGACACTGTGACCGATCCACTGCCTAATCTGACCCAAAGTTTTGTTGTTGAGTTTATTCCATTCATACTCCTTAACAGACTCTGGTTTCACTCCATTCAACTCGATGACATCAAACAGATCTTTACAATGCAAAAAATCTATCATCCTAGGTCTCCAGAGGAGAGTAAGTAATTAGTGCAACCAATTAATCATTGCACCAGAATGAGAATCCTCCATCTCCATTTTAAGTTTTAAATTTTAAAATGGGAATACCCTAAAATCGGGTCTGAATTTCACAAATCCGAGGTTACTGTTGCGTCCGGAATGGTCGAAAATGGTGGAATAGACACTTCGTTGGTCTAATTCCGACACATGGACTGATTTTGTAAATTCCTAAAAGTTCTGGGGCAAAACTGTAAATTTCAAAACTTCAGGGGGCTAAATGAAATTTACCAGGCTGCTGATGTGGCGCTGATGTGGCAGTGCTTATCTGTCAAGTGGGACTGGCTTTGCTGACGTGGCGCTGATGTGGCAGATGACGTGGCGGCTGACTAGACGCTGACGTTGCGCTGAATGTGTGCTGACGTGGCGCTGACTGGGCGCTGACGTGGCGCTGACGTGGCGCTGACTGGATGCTGACTGTGCGCTGATGTGGCGCTGACTGGGCGCTGACGTGGCGGCTGACGCAGATCGTCTTCAACCTTCAGCAGCGCGTGCGGCGCGTGAGGGCGCGTGGGCAGCTCCCTGGAAGGCGCGTGCGGCGCGTACGACCTGCTGGGACGTCGGTTCGGTCGCCGGAAAATACCACCGTGCTCGTCACGACGTGAACTAACTGATGGTACCCTCAAATTGGATTTTTGACAACTTTGCCGGAACTCGAATTTTTCAAACCAAGCTCCGTTCTTCTGTTTTTCGATCCCAATGAAGAACCAAAGCTCTGATACCACTTGTTGTGAATCACCGATCACTCTTGGAGTGTTTTGAGGAAAAATCGAATGCAATTTCTATTACTTCAAGAATAGATACAAGTTTTACACAAGAAAAGAAAAACTCATAAACCTCACTTATCTCTCTATTGTTTATACATTCACTGGGATGCCATTAACACACTGCAATGGCCTCAATTTATAGGGCAAAAACGCGTGGACTGTTCACCCTTGATTTAAGGCAATCACCAAAAGGTTTGTGTCTTCATGCAGAAATTTCTCCATGCCTGATTTCATGCTGAAGACTTGCTGGATCCACCGAAAGAAGTTTTGTTGCTTCTGATGATTGCAATCAAGCTGGATTCTACAGATCTTACCTTAAACAAAATGGTGAAAGATAAAAGTATGTCTAAAAATATGATTAAAAACAAGAGCTCTTCTGTTTTCACTACCATTTTTTACTCAAATATGCATCTCTGTCTAATTAAGCATGAGATATCTAATTCCAAAAAATCCCTTCATAACAGAGTGTTGGAACAATTTGGAAAAACAAGAATAATATCATCATTCACCAAGAACACAAAAAATGAAGTTAGGTTGAGTCGTGGACTAAGTCGTTCTTTTTAAGACGTTTCGCGGCTCTATCCAGAATTTGTGCTATCATTATGTCAGCCTCACCGTCCATAGGATAAAACAAGCCCCCAAAACTCTATTTCAATCGATTTGGCACAAAATTATAAATGTATTTAAATATTTTCTTAGAACTTCTTGAAATTATTTGCAATTCTAAATAATTCTCAATATAAATTATTAGCCCTCTCACCCTTGCCTATTCTAGAAGCTCAACAGCTTCATCAATTCCCTTAAAATACCATTTCATGCAGAATTTACTTATAATTCTGCTATAAGAACAATAACAAATATAACATAAATAAACATGGCTATCCTTCTTCTCCTCTCTCTCCCTCTCTAACTTTTTTGAATCCCAAAAAAAAAAAATCAAATCCTACATTTACCAATTCATTTCCAGGAAAAGAAAATATTTCTCAGGAAAACAACGCACAAATCTCACTACTGCATTTGGAAATAAAAAGAAGATAGTTTGAAAGCACAAGTGCTCGGCCAATTCTGTTTTTTTCAGGTGTGTTCCGATCTCCACTTCCTCTCTCTCTCTGTTTTCCTCTCGTTTTGCTCAATGTTCTGTTTGGCTCCTGAGAAAACGAAGGAAAATATTCCAATCGAGAGAAATCAAAGTGAAATATCAAAAAAAAAGAAGCAGCTAAATTTGAACTAATATTTAAGGTTTTCGGAAAATTAGGTCTAAAAAATTTATTGTTATATTTTATGGGTCTTACGAAGATAATTGATTTTGCAGGTCAAATAGTCCAACAACATGAGTAATCCTAACGATCCACTTATGCAAATGGAGACAACATGCGGATCGCTTCTTTTGAACTTCAGGTTATTTATTCATGAACCCTTTGACAAAAATTTCCTTAAAAATCTTACCTTTGTTGTAGTCCTGTTTAGATCCATGAATTGGGTTTGTCATGTACTTGTAGCTGAAGAAATTAATGTTGGATTTGGTATAATGATCAGATAATTGGGATGAAGTTGGGGAGACAGACACTGATAGGGATAAATGTTTAATTGAGCTTGAACAAGAGTGCCTTGAAGTATATAGGAGAAAGGTGGATCAAGCTAATCGATGTCGAGCACAGCTGAGGCAGGCAATTGTTGACTCTGAAGCCGAGCTTGCTGCTATCTGCTCTGCAATGGGGGAGCTACGGTGCATATTAGGCAGGTTAGGATTGGATCGATCAAGTTTTGTAAATAATCGGTAGTGGTCTAATGATGAGTTGTTATAACTTAAATTAGTCAAATTTATTATTAAAACCATCTGGAAGTTTAATTCACTTTCTATTAAGTTGTGAAGCATTACAATAAAAAGAAAGTAGAAAATAATGGGGGAGCTAACAGTGCATATTAGGCAGGTTAGGATTGGATAAAGTTTGTAAATAATCGGTAGTGGTCTAATTTTGAGTTGTTATATAACTTAAATTATTCAGATTTTTGAAAACCATTTGGGAGTTCAATTAAATTTCTATAGAAGTTGTGAAGCATTTAAAAAAAAAAAAAAACAAAAACAAAAACAAAAACAAATCGAAAGTATAAAATCGTAGGCATCAAAGTGTTATTGTTTCCAATTCCAATCATTGTCGGTTTGACTGGAGATTGAAATTGCGGGAATGAAGTTTTCGGATGGACAGCTTAATTGATAAACGATGGTTTATGTTTGTTCTAAGTTTTTAGAAAGAGGGTCAAATTAACTTGCGAAGCAATTTTGAAAGAAGAAATTTATAAAGATAAGAGCAACATATGAAATCTGAAAGTTTAATTTCAGTCTGTAAGCAGTTATTGCTTGGATATGTAGATAATTTCCTACCACCTTTTATCATTTTTTTGTCTTCTAAAATTGATATTTTGAAGTTTACTATACTTATTATCTACTTTTTCAGTCTGATCAAACTCTCGGAAGCTTGAAGGAAGAGCTCAAGAGAATTCTTCCACAAGTGGAAGAAATGCGGAAAAGGAAATCTGATCGAAAAAACCAATTTGTAGATGTGTTAGAGCAAATAGAGATGATAAAAAAAGAGATCTGTGGATCAACAGTATATATTTCTTCTAAAACAGTTGTGGATGAATCAGATTTATCTTTGAGAAAGCTGGAGGAATTTCACAGAGAGCTCCATGAACTTCAGAAAGAGAAGGTTGAATGATTTTCTTCACATCTATTTTTGCTCTGGTTTGATTAAACTGCAGATGTTTTCGTTTTATAATTTTGAACACTAGTTTATATTCTTTCTTTGCAGAGTGAAAAGCTGAAACAGGTTCAGGACCACCTAAACACCTTGAATTCTCTTTGTTCAGTGCTCGGTATGGATTTCAAACACACAGTTAGCGAGGTTCATCCTAGTTTCTGCGACTCTGAAGGATCAAGGAGTATAAGTAACGATACAATTGAACAGCTGGCTATTGCAATACACAAACTGCGAGAGGTTAAGATACAGAGAATGCAAAAGGTAAATGGGAATTTATGTTTTTATCTGTAAGATGATGTTAGTTTTATTCTGATGAGTCCTTCAAAATTACGAGCTTTTTATTTGACTCCTTTGAACCATGGCAGCTCCAAGATCTTGCAACTACCATGTTAGAGATATGGAATTTGATGGATACTCCTATTGAAGAGCAGCAAGTATTTAGAGTGTTACTTGTAACATAGTGACCGGCGTAAACACACACGTATAACGCAAGCGCACGTATCGTTCAAGTAGTATAAAAATATCGATCCCACGAGGACTTAATTCCTGCTGTTGTTATTAATTGTTGAATCTATTTATTCACAAATATCTAATTAAAGGGAGAATGGAATTGATTGTTTGTTTGATTTGGTTGATTGAAGATTTGCTAAATAAATAAATAAAAAGATAAAAGAAATACTAAGGAAAATAAAAGACACAAAGATCTAAGGTTGTGATTTCTTTTAATATCATTTAAAAGATGAAGTGATTATTTTATGTTTGTGTAATAAATCGGTTTACTAACCTGGAACACTAAATTATGTGTAAGCCTCTGTCGATGGTCAGACACAAATACCCAGTTTAACCCAATTGAACCATATGTCTATGTCAACCAAATTATCTGGATTCATTAAGTTTAAGCTCCAATTATGGCTACCCCCGCCCGACAGGTATATTCCTATCCTGTAAGGAAATCTATATTAAAGGGTTATCTATCCTCAAGGAAGATCGTGGGCTATTAAGTCTAAGGCTGAAACCTAAAATCTCTATGTCTAGTTCATTTTAGATTTACCATATCAATCTTATTGGTGATCAGACAACAAGAAGCATTAAACTTAAGACTTAATAAATAAACCTTTAAATTTATCAACTATAAAATAATCCCTTATAAACCGGTGATATTAAAAGTCATCACAACCCCTAATTAACTAACACATAACTAGGACTAGTAAATTCATAAAAGTAAAAGACATAAAGTAAAAATGCTGAAAAGTAAAATACAATAAAATAAAATACTAAGGTAAAAGGAATTACTTTTACTACTACTAATTTAGATATCTCCCATAAAAATAATATAAAACTTGTGATAATATACCAACCGACCAGTCTGGCGGTATCCTGATTAAGTCAAATTAAGTCCAACCAGCCATTAAGGCGGAACCAAAAATAAATTTACCAACCGACCAGTCTGGCGGTATCCTTATTAGTCAGGTTTAAACCAGATTAAAATTAAATTACCAACCGACCAATATAGCGGTGGTATCCTTATTAAGTCAATATTTTAAATAGTTAATATATCATTTTTAAGGGAGATTAATCTAAATAGTAACAATAAAGAATTACCTTTCACCCTAGCTGAGGAAATTACTTCAACATGATGAATAGTAAAAACTGTAAAAAGTAAAAAGTAAAAATTAATTACTATTATTACAAAAAGTAATTAAAATTATTTACAAAACTAAAAATAAAAAAAAAAAAAAACTAAAAAATAAAAATAAAATTTCTAGAGAGAGAAACTCTCTAGAGAGAGAGAAATCAAGAGAGAGAGAGGTGTGTTGAAATCTGAAATTTCGCGCTGAATTTATAGGCAGAATTTTCACTGTTCGGGCGTCGCGACGCCAAGGACCTCAGCGTCGCGACGCTGGATTGTCGACGTGGCACGATGAGAAGGCGACACGTAGCAAGGCGGCTAACTGTTCACGCGACACGTGTCAAGGCGGCTAATTCTCAATGACTATTGTGATGAGCTGATGCATGCTCACGCGGCAACGACGTGGCAACGACGTGGCGATGACGTGGCGTGGCGGCTGACTGTTCACTTGTCGGCACAATAGGATTGCGACACGTGGCGACACGTGTCAAGTTGTGATTGGCTGAGACTGACGTGGCAAGTTGACTCGGTTGACCTGCTGACGTGGATGATGATGTGGCATGACGCGTGGCAAGGTTGACTTGTTGACCGATGATGTGGCTGATGACGAGGCGACACGTGTCAAGTCTGAGTGTCGGCAGCATATGATGATGACACGTGGCACGGCGCATGTTAGCAGATGTGATGTGATGGTGACACGTGGCACGGCGCATTTTAGCAAAGTCAAAACTTCTCAAATTGTTGACCGTTGACCAGGCGCATGTTAGCAGATTCGGCTCACGCTGGGCGTCGCGGCGCGCAGTGTTCCAGCGTCGCGACGCGCAAAAGACTAAAATATCCCTGTTGACGCATTTTTGTCCGGTTTTGCCCCAAATTGCCTCCAGTGCTGTCCAAACTTTATTTATCTGCAAAATAACAATAAAACACATCAAAACATTCACAAAACTCAAGAAACTATACAAAATATTAAGTTTAATGAGTGGGAAATAGTGATATAAATACCACTCATCACCACCCCCAAACCTAACATTTTGCTAGTCCTCGAGCAAAATACAAAATAAAATAACATAATAAAATTTAACTAAGCCACTTTCGTAGGGATCACGGTTGCATTTAGCATATGCAACAAGCCTTTAAACCCCTAGGTGTCCCTAGTGGACGAGTTGTAGTCTCGTGAGGGTTTACAGCAATGAAAACCACAAACATTTTACAAAAGTAAAAAGATTAAAACTATTGCACACAAAAGCAAAAAGACAAGCGAAAAGAGAATAAAGAAAGTTAGTGACTATTCAGGTGAAAATTCTACTCCAAGTTACTAGTTGTTTTGTTTCTTTCTAAATTACCGAATAAGTAAATTCTCCGATTATTTTTACCATTCTCCATATACACAGCAAACAAAATATTAATCAACTCATTTTTGCCCACAACAGTCATAAGTGCAGTTGATAAGAGAGTAATATTTTTGTCCTAAAGTTCTATCAGATTTCACACCTTTTGTAGCAATGGAATAATTTTCTGATTTTTCTGATTTTTTTCTTTTGATTTTTCTCTATTTTTTATTTTTATACAATACCTTCCGTCTATGTAGCGAGCTTTGGGTCGGTGGCTCCCAAACCAGTTGGCTTTAGGGCACCAGGTGTTAAGACACCCCTACGAACTTAATTACTCAGACTTCAGATATATATATATTTTTGCAGCATCTTCGATCCATGTAGCGAGCTTTGGGCCAATGACTCCCAAACCAGTTGGTTTTAGGGCACTAGGTGTTAAAACACCCTTACAGACTTAATAACTCGGATCTCAGACGTTTTTTTTTTTTTTTTTTTTTTTTTTTTTACTCCATCACTATTTAGAGATGCTTCCTCCAATTAAACTATAGCACAGAATATTACAAACTTTTCAATTTTAGCTCATGTCCGTATATGTTTCCATGTATGTTCATAATACCTGTCAACTGAACATATGAAGATCCATTTTAGTCAGTGTTAAGGAGAATTCACAAATTAAATAATTCAAAATGAAATAAACAAAAATTAACTATTTCGAAATAGGTTTGAGATACGTCTCAGGAGCGGAAATTCCTTACTCGGCTGTCTTTTACCAATTTCACCTTTTTAGTCAAAATAAAAACACAAAATATGCAAAATATTTTTGTAATTTTTGAAAAATTTTCAATTTTTTTGTATTTTTCGAAAAATTTGGACTAAAAATAAAAACAACATACAAACTAAAAACAAGGTACTAATCAACTAAATCCCTCCCCCAAACCTAATGAGACATTGTCCCCAATGTCTTAAACAGTAAAAGGAGAGTTAGAAGGTTGTACCTGGTTAGCTGAAATCTACAGGAAAAAGTATCGATTAAGATTTATGCCCAAATTACGGTTCTTACCACAATTGCTATTTGACCATTTTTCATTAAAAATTTTGGCAGAATCACCTCTAAAAACTCAAAATTTCCCCAAAATTCACCCTAAAAAATTATCACCAATCAAATCCCAACTTTGGTATTTTTCAGAAAAATTCGACAGAGTCTCCCCTGAATTTTTGATTATCCAACACAACCTAAATCTATCAAATGCCACAAACACCCCAATTCAACTCTTCGCCCCCACAATCTACGAATCAAATTAATCCACAATCCAACCCTTCGTAATTCAAAATTCCCAAATCAAACACACCACAATTCAAACCTAATTACCAAATCAATTTACCATTTACCAAATCAAATTTTTATCAAATCATTACTGTAATTTTGATTCTGGCAGTGAAGGATACGGATCGGTTTGGACTTGGGTTTGATTTGTTGAGGCTCGGTTTCGGTTGCTGTGGTTGGCAGTGGTAGCTCCGGTGAGGCTCGGTTTTGGTAAGGTTTCGGCAAAGGTGGGTGTATCGGCAGTGGGTTGGCTTCTGGTGACTCTCGGTGGTGGAGATTGTGATGATTCTCGGTGATGTTGGTGCGGTTGGTGGGTCGTAGTTGGCTTGGCAGTGGTGGGTTCGCGGCTTTGGTGTCTCGGCTGGTGGATCTCTCGGTGATGGTGGCTGGACATGGCTCTGTTTCGGTTTTGTTCGGTCGTGAGTGGTTGATGAAGATCGGTTTTGACTCGGCGAGGAAAGGGCTCGGTCACGGCCTCGGTGGCTGCTGAGTTTCGGTGGATTCGGCGAAGCTTGGTTCTTGGTGGCTGCTCACGGTGTGGATCTCGGCTGGCGAAGACTCGGTCACGGCAAGGGGTGGATCTTGGTTTGATGGTGGTTGATGGTTTCTGGTGTGTTGGTTGTTGAGTTACGGCTCTGGCAGTGGTGGGTTCGCGGCTAGTGGTGTCTCGGCTGGTGGATCTCTCGGCGATGGTGGTTGAAGGTAGTGGCTCGCGGTTGTGATGGCTGGTTCTAAGTGAGCCTTGATGGATCTTGGTGGTTCACGGTGGTGGGTATCTCGGCTTGTGTTGGCTGGAGAAGGCTTGGTGAAGGTTGCGGCTGTTGGAGGTGTCTGAGGAAGAAGAAGAAGTAAAAATGAGATCTGCGGTGCCTCTGCTTATGTTCTGTGATTTCGTGTCAGCGTCGCGACGCCAAAAATTGCCTAGCGTCGCGACACTCGGTTCTTTAGGTTTAGGGTTTTGACTCGGGATTTTTTTTTTTTTTTTTTTTTTTTTTTTTAACAAAACCATGTCTTGTGACGGATAAATCCATAGGGACGCGTCTCAAAAGATGTCTCCTTACTTGGCCATCTCCTGGATCAACTTTGTATCTTCGTGATTTTGTCAAATTTTTATTTTGAAAATCCCGCTTGTACTGGCCTCTTTTGTCCTGAAAAATTCCGTTTTTAATTTTTCCTGCAAAACTAACACACAAAATTAAAAAGTTCACACAAAATATGAAAAATAAATTACAACAAATTGCATGGGTTGCCTCCCTGCTAGCGCTAAATTTTTCGTCTTCAGCCAGACGTGACTGAAATCCATATGTTAAGGAGGTTTCAATGTCGTTTTGGATGTCCGATTAAAGACAATCCCGTGAGCGTTGCTTTTGAAGGGTCTCTTCCAACGGTAAAGTGGCAAAAAATATTTTGTCTCATTCAGTGCTCGTGTCACCTTTTTACTCCTTGTTGTTCCAGTGGTTCCTGCAAAGAAAGAAAGAAAATTAGGAGGTCTCGTATGGTGTTTGACTTGGAATGGAAGTTCCATTCTGTCAAGTTTCTGGTTGATATCTTTGATTTGTACTCCCCAAAACAGCGATGTTTTTCCTGAATGCTCTAGATCTTTATTAAGGTCAGACATTTGCTCTGCTTATTGTTCCACCTTTTCTTCACAGATGTATTTGAAAATTTCTGCATTCAGCTCTTCATCTGTCATCTGTGAAATACATGCATCAAAATTGTCAACCTGAGGATGAAAAGAAATGTTAGATTTTAGGTCTTCATCCTCTGATCTGGGTGAAATGATTGTCTCAGGTAGATCTTCATCAAACATTTGTGCAATGGAATCTCCAAGATCTTCGTTTTGAGGACACAGAATTCCATCCTCATTTGTTGGTGCATTTGGTATAAATGGATCAGCTTCCTCCTCGTCAGAGTCAGAATAATAAAAATCAAATCGAGACTTTGCCGGTTCGGGTTCCTGAACTGATACCTCTGGTTGTTGATACTGCTCAGCCTCCTCCTCTGTTGAAGTGTCATTTTGAAATGATTGGTACTTGAAGGCTTCATCAGTGTCATCTGAATCTGGTTCTTGAAGTATATAGTTCTGGTTTTCTGTGAATTGTCTGATCTGATCTGTCATTCTCTGTATGGATTTTGTGTTACTCTGAACTTGTGCATCAAATCGAGCTGCTTGTTCTTTGAACATGTGAATCAATTGATCTTCCTCTGATGGTTCTGGTTTTTGATAAGGATCGAAGGAAGATGGTGGATAAGATGAAAAATGTGGTTCTGTGAAATGTGATGGCTCGTCATACCATGAAGGATCTTGATAGTTCTGCCACCCTGAATGGTAGTTGTATTCGCAATAATCGCTTGGGTGGTCACCATTACATATGTCACATCTCCACATTGAGTTCTGATGAGCAAATGTAGTATAACTTGGTTCTGGCATCCAGTGATAATTGTTGGGCTCGACAACAGGCCTCAGAAAACCGGACTGTTGCTCCCAGATTTGGGGTGTATCTTCTTGTAAAGCACGTAATCTTTCAACCTCCCAGTAATGTTCCATTTTTAAGTCACCTGAAATCAAAAGAAAGAAATAAAAATTACAGATAAAAATAAAGAAAATTAGATACAAATAAATTAGATAGCTTCAAAATTAACAACTCAAGAAATATAAGTCCCCGGCAACGGCGCCAAAAACTTGACCGGCCTAAACACACACGTATAACGCAAGCGCACGTATCGTTCAAGTAGTATAAAAATATCGATCCCACGAGGACTTAATTCCTGCTGTTGTTATTAATTGTTGAATCTATTTATTCACAAATATCTAATTAAAGGGAGAATGGAATTGATTGTTTGTTTGATTTGGTTGATTGAAGATTTGCTAAATAAATAAATAAAAAGATAAAAGAAAATACTAAGGAAAATAAAAGACACAAAGATCTAAGGTTGTGATTTCTTTTAATATCATTTAAAAGATGAAGTGATTATTTTATGTTTGTGTAATAAATCGGTTTACTAACCTGGAACACTAAATTATGTGTAAGCCTCTGTCGATGGTCAGACACAAATACCCAGTTTAACCCAATTGAACCATATGTCTATGTCAACCAAATTATCTGGATTCATTAAGTTTAAGCTCCAATTATGGCTACCCCCGCCCGACAGGTATATTCCTATCCTGTAAGGAAATCTATTAAAGGGTTATCTATCCTCAAGGAAGATCGTGGGCTATTAAGTCTAAGGCTGAAACCTAAAATCTCTATGTCTAGTTCATTTTAGATTTACCATATCAATCTTATTGGTGATCAGACAACAAGAAGCATTAAACTTAAGACTTAATAAATAAACCTTTAAATTATCCAACTATAAAATAATCTCTTATAAACCGGTGATATTAAAAGTCATCACAACCCCTAATTAACTAACACATAACTAGGACTAGTAAATTCATAAAAGTAAAAGACATAAAGTAAAAATGCTGAAAAGTAAAATACAATAAAATAAAATACTAAGGTAAAAGGAATTACTTTTACTACTACTAATTTAGATATCTCCCATAAAATAATATATAAACTTGTGATAATATTACCAACCGACCAGTCTGGCGGTATCCTGATTAAGTCAAATTAAGTCTAATCAGCCATTAAGGCGGAACCAAAAATAAATTTACCAACCGACCAGTCTGGCGGTATCCTTTATTAGTCAGGTTTAAACCAGATTAAAATTAAATTACCAACCGACCAATATAGCGGTATCCCTTATTAAGTCAATATTTTAAATAGTTAATATATCATTTTTAAGGGAGATTAATCTAAATAATAACAATAAAAGAATTACCTTTCACCCTAGCTGAGGAAATTACTTCAACATGATGAATAGTAAAAACTGTAAAAAGTAAAAAGTAAAAATTAAATTACTATTATTACAAAAAGTAATTAAAATTATTTACAAAACTAAAAATAAAAAAAAAAACTAAAAATAAAAAAATAAAATTTCTAGAGAGAGAAACTCTCTCTAGAGAGAGAAATCAAGAGAGAGAGAGGTGTGTTGAAATCTGAAATTTCGCGCTGAATTTATAGGCAGAATTTTCACTGTTCGGGCGTCGCGACGCCAAGGACCTCAGCGTCGCGACGCTGGATTTGTCGACGTGGCACGATGAGAAGGCGACACGTAGCAAGGCGGCTAACTGTTCACGCGACACGTGTCAAGGCGGCTAATTATCAATTATTGTGATGACGTCATTGATGACGTCATGCTGACGCGGCGACGACGTGGCGTGGCGGCTGACTGTTCACTTGTCGGCACAATAGGATTGCGACACGTGGCGACACGTGTCAAGTTGTGATTGGCTGAGACTGACGTGGCAAGTTGACTCGGTTGACCTGCTGACGTGGATGATGATGTGGCATGACGCGTGGCAAGGTTGACTTGTTGACCGATGATGTGGCTGATGACGAGGCGACACGTGTCAAGTCTGAGTGTCGGCAGCATATGATGATGACACGTGGCACGGCGCATGTTAGCAGATGTGATGTGATGGTGACACGTGGCACGGCACATTTTAGCAAAGTCAAAACTTCTCAAATTGTTGACCGTTGACCAGGCGCATGTTAGCAGATTCGGCTCACGCTGGGCGTCGCGGCGCGCAGTGTTCCAGCGTCGCGACGCGCAAAAGACTAAAATATCCATGTTGACGCATTTTTGTCCGGTTTTGCCCCAAATTGCCTCCAGTGCTGTCCAAACTTTATTTATCTGCAAAATAACAATAAAACACATCAAAACATTCACAAAACTCAAGAAACTATACAAAATATTAAGTTTAATGAGTGGGAAATAGTGATATAAATACCACTCATCACATAGCCGCCTCAGAACATGAAGTAACAGAACCCAACACTCTCTCTGTGGACTTCATAAATCTTGTGAGTCATTAGCAAGTGAAAACTGGTTATCTTAGTTCATTTCTCAAGCCTTTTGGTTTGTGTATTTTTAAAAGTCTGTGTGGGATTTGCTTTTGGCAGCGCTAAAGCGGTAAATACATTTTTCAGGTAGAGGCAGAAGTGTATCGGTTGGAGGAGTTGAAGTCAAGCAAAATGAAAGAGCTTGTTATGAAGAAGAGGTCAGAGCTAGAGGAGATCTGCAGAAAAACACATATGGTTCCAGAAAATGATTGTTCAATCGAATATGCTATTGAAGCCATTGAGTCCGGTATCTGCTCTGCTAATATATATTTAATCAGTGATACTACCTTTAATTCAAATGATCACTAACTGTTTGAACATTTCTATGAATGCAGGAGCCATGGATCCAGCTAATGTACTTGAACAGATTGAACTTCAAATAGCAGGAAAGAAATACTTGAAAAGGTTGAGAAATGGTTGGGAGCATGTGAAGAGGAGTGCTGGCTTGAAGAGTATAACCGGGTTGGCAGTTACACCTTCGCTTTATATTTATATTTTAATTCATAGTGTCTTAATTCCTTAGCTCGACTGGGTCACCTGTGGTGGTTATGCAGGACGAAAACCGATACAATGCTGGAAAAGGGGCTCATCTTACTCTCAAGCGTGCTGAGAAAGCACGTTCACTGGTTAATAAACTTCCAGGGATGGTAGAGGCATTGGCTTCAAAAACCATCGCATGGGAAAGTGAGAGAGGTGTTCAGTTCTTATTTGACGGGGTAAGCACTTTTCTTATATTTCATCTATTATGTTTATAGTTGGCCACTTCTCTGAAAATTTTCTGAACTCTTTCCTATACGTTTCAGGTTCGTCTACTTTCTATGCTTGAAGAGTACACTATATTACGGCAAGAGAAGGAGCAAGAACGCCGTAGGCAGCGAGTATGAACTGCCTGCAATTTCACACATTTTTTCTTACATTCTGTGGATAAACTTATATCATTCTACTTGCTAGGGTGTTTTTCTTGTTGATATTCTGCAAATTATGATATGTTTACAATTGTCATTTTTAGGACCAGAAGAAACTTCAGGGGCAACTTATAGCTGAGCAAGAAGCACTCTATGGATCAAAACCAAGCCCTTCAAAGACCCAGACTGTGAAGAAAGCCTCTAGAGTTTCAACTGGCAGTGCAAGCAATAGAAGACTTTCCGTAGGAGGAGCAATGCTTCAGACTCCTAAACCTGAATTACCTAGCTCCACAAAAGCTACCCCTTATTCGCGTACTGTTAAGAAAATTGACCGTATACTCCAAAATGACCGCTCAAATGTCCGTCTGGATGATGCTTTTGCGGCTGTATCAGCTGGTAATTTCTATGGAACAACACTTCTTTAAGTATTTAAATACTACATGCAATTTCCTTCACTACATAAAAACTAGGCAAATCCTTTATTCCTTCTCATAGTGTATCAGCTTATTGAAGAATATCTGTCATGCTTCTATGTTATAGAGTGGTAACTACAACAAAAAATTAGCTCGTGTAATCATCCTTGGGTGAAAGTTTTCACAAATATTTTTTTTTTTTTTTTTTTTGCATGACAAGTGATTTTCAAAAACAGGCTGATTATTGACCTAAGAATAAAGGGCTTATAGCTTGTTTGCTTTCGTGTTCTTTGGATAACATCACATGATTTTATTCGTTTTCCACCACTTTGCAGGCAGGAGAGGTTTGGACATTGCTGGTGTTCCAGTAAAAAAACACTCAATTGCTGCTCATGCTTGTGAACCAGAGTCACCAATGATACGGAAACCCTTCTCGCCCATCTCTTCCACCACCATGTCATCAAAATCCAATATCATTAACTTGTTGGAAGATTTGAATTCCCATGGAGACACAATAATGCAGAAAACAGCTCCACCTATTGAGTCATTCACTACTCCTGCAAAGACAAATGTCATTTTAGACGAAGAGAACCGGACTCCAAAGTCAATGCCAATTCCTCTTCCCTCAACACCTTCAACAGTGTCCATGGCAATGCAGACAGTTATGACTCCTGCACCACCTGTAGCTGCTGCTCCGATCCCCTTTATCACTAATCAAGTTCAGGAAACAGCAGAAGAGATTGAGTATTCATTTGAGGAAAGAAGAGCTGGTTTTGTGCTGCCAAAATCTCATATAAAGCCATTTGGGAGTTGTTATATAACTTTAATTAGTCAAATTTTTGAAAACCATTTGGGAGTTCAAATATAGAAGTTGTGAAGCATTTAAAAACAAAACAAAACAAAACAAAAGTAAAAAAAATAATAGGCATCAAAGTGTTATTGTTTCAATTCCAATCATTGTCGGTGTGTCTGGAGGTTGAAATTGTGGGAATGATATTTTCGGATGGACGGTTTAATTGAAAGAGGATCAAATTAACTTGCAAAGCAATTTTTAAAGAAGAAATTTATAAATATTGGAGCAACATATGAAATCTGAAAGTTTCATTTCAGTCTGTTGTAATTTGCTTCTGCCCAGATGAAGGTTTTCAGCAATGGCAACTGTAAAAGCTTTGAGAACCAACCTAATGTCAAGATCTAAACAAAGATTAAAGAAACTAAACAAGATTCACACACCCACAAGACAAAATCAATTACGTGGTTCGGCAGTATGCCTACATCCACGGGCAGGAACTGATTTGAGCTTTATTAGTAATCAACAATGGAAATTTACAATCTTGATCTTTAACACTATTATCAAGACTTTTCTCTCAGAAGGTTTCTCTCTTCTTTACTGTGTTTTGAAGCTACTCTCAACACACACTAAACCAGCCCCTTTTTATTTGTTAACTCACAAGTCACGTGACCTGTAACAAATACTTAAGACTCACTCTGCTGCTTCTCAGTACACAGCAATCTCATCAACACAAGCTGATCCAAATGAGCTCACAAGGCTACCAGTGATTGAATCACCATATTCTACACAGTCGATAAGCAGTTATTGCTTGGATATGTTGATAATTTCCTACCACCTTTTATACTATTTTTGTTTTCTAAAATTGATTTTTTGAAGTTTCTTATTATTTACTTTTTCAGTCTGATCAATCTCCCAGAAGCTCGATGGAAGAGTTATTTTAATTTTATAATTTTATAATTTAATAAAATTGTTTTAGTGTAACATCATTAATGCGGAAATATTATCGGAAGGTGATGGATCCTCACCACCACTCCGAACCTCTGACCGTTCTAAATTTTATTGACTATTCCTTTGACAATGTTACTATAACAGTCATTTATTAAATTATTTCACAGACCAATTAGCGATGTACGAACAAGTTACTGACCTTAAATAAATACTTATATTTCATATAAATAACATCATATACATTTAGACTTGACTCACACCGACATACATGCAT